>KV875236.1:1078900-1300808 GCA_001879505.1 Calonectria pseudoreteaudii | reverse complement strand
TAAATTATTAAATAGAAAATATTATAATAAGATATAGTTATATAAAGTATATTTAATTATAGTAATTAATAATAAAAGTATTAAATAAAAAGTATTAATTAGTCTTAGTAAGAGGTATCTTAAATAGTAAGAGACTAACTTTATCTTTAATTTATAAAAGTAAAGTTTATTTTAGAAGAAGATTTTAGAAGAAGATATTAAGATATTTATTTCTTTAGTTAGAGCAATAAGATTTTAATAGCTAATCCTATTGTATAACTCTAATTGTATGCCACCTCTGTGGCCTGGTTCCTTGTTGAGCCTGCAGCTTGTTTTTTTAAAAGTTAGATTTAAATAGTATGCAGAGTATTAAAATGGCAAGGATGGGTAAGATTTTCATAACATAATTTAATGACATATTTTCATCAAGAACTCTCGGCTGCTTGGAAAAACTTTGCACATTTTGACAATGATCATGTCAGGAGAATACGTGCGGAGCGGGAGCGGGCTTGCGGAGTTCCACAACGCGGCAAAGTGGAGCCGGAGTCCGCGGGCGATGAGACTGCAACACCAGCTGCCAAAGCCCGCGCAAGTCATGATTATACCCAAGTTCGGCTTCGAATCCCCCCGGTTGACGGACTTTGAGTTCCTCCGTGTCGTAGATGGCCCATCAATGCTGATCAGATGAAGAGATACAAAATGTGGCTGATTGACAACCTCATCGAATCCCGACCAACCTCACAATCATCACAGTCAATCACCTCTCAGTTCATTCTATTCATTTTCAGACTCCAAACAATCCATTCCACTCGAACACAATGGCTCTTCGAATTACTGTCGTACCCGCGTCCACTCAAGCCGGCGAGGCTACAATTCGCTCTCTTCTCGGCGAAGGCTCCAAGCATGTGGTGCACGGCATCTACCGAAACACCTCCAAAGCTCCAGCCGATTTCACGCAAAATCCCAACTTCACGGCCTCAACCGGCGACGTCTCTAGGGGCGTGGGCTTGGACTTCGCTACCTCTGATGCCGTTCTCTACGTCCCTCCTCCGCCCAGCAATGGATCCGGGTTGGACGAGTATGCCACAACAGCCGCCAACCACATCAAGAGCGCCCTCTCCAAAGCTTCTGTGAAAAGGCTGGTTCTTCTTTCTTCCATGGGCTCCCAGTTCGACCGTGAGATTGTGGGTTCCACTTTCCAGTTCATTTGAATGCAGCTTTCACCTAACCGTCCACACTAGGGCATTCTCAGACTCAACCACTTGTCCGATCAAGTGCTCAAAAACGCTGCTCCTGAGGTGGTGATTGTGAAGCCCGGATACTTCCAGGAGAACTGGGCACATGCCTTTGAGTCCATAAAAGAAGATCCCCCCGTCATCTATTCCACCATCACCCCAACTGACCACGAAATCCCCATGGTAGGTGCAGACCTTGGGCTCCACTCTGCACTCTCGCTCTATTCCTTAGTGCGATGATAGACAAATCAATATTAACTTTGTCGTCACAGGTTAGCATTCGCGATGTGGGCTCTGTCTGTGCCGAGAAGGTCGTTCAAGTTGGAGAAGCCCTTGCAACCAATCCTTACTTGTTTGACCTTTTCGGGCCTCGCAACTACAGCGCCGAGCATGTCAAGGCAGCAGTGGAGGAGGTGACTGGGGAAAAAGTCGAGATTGCAGCAATTCCAAAGGATCAACTAACCAGCTTTTACCGCCAGTCCGTCCCGGAAGATCAGGTAGAAGGGCTGGTCGAAATGACAACGGCCGCTTTGCCCGATGGGATCATGGCAGGTGATTTTGTTGGCAACGAACATACTGTAAAGGGGAAGGATGAGTTGGTCTCTACCCTCCGCCGTATTTATCAAGGCTGAGCGGCGCATTCGAGGAGGATAATGGCCTGCTTCCTCCGGTGTCCATGTGTATACAAAAAAACCGAAAAGTATATAGATAAGAAGAAGGATCTCATATGTATCCATGGCGCGAACTATCAAAGCCAAAATGTGCACGCAGTGTACATCTCCAGCATCATGAAACCCACAAACAGTCGTACACAGCCAAGAAGCTGCAAACTTCATCTTGTCAAGACAATACTCGGAGTGCATGGGTCATGCATGGCACAGCAACACCAGCTGCTGAATGCCCGCCTCATTCGTGAGACTTCAGGCATGGTTTAGCCTCAGTGCACGCTCTTCAGGTTGACCATAAGGGCCAGGTTGCGATATCACCTTTCGACCATATGTTGCGGTGAGCGAAACCTTAGAAAAAAAATTAAAAAATGCCAAGGGGAAAGGAACATAGATATTTGGTGCCAAGTTTCCCCGCTTGCTTCTTCCTTGATTGTAGCCGCCGCTGTCGTCTTTATAGGACATGACATAACTTGTGAAATGTTCCGTTCCTTCGTAGTAATGGGCCTTGCAGCAACCCGCCTGCGCGGCCTCATTTGGACTTTTTTCTTTTTCTTTTTTTTTTTTTTTTTTTTTTTTTTTTTTTGGCTCAAGGGGTGGAGTCTTCAGGATAGCAACCAATCAAAGATTCTCCCTGAAGATGCTCCGGCGCTAGATCCACATCCGCCGGCTTGTCTGTCTTAAGCGACATTTTCGTAAATGTCTTTCCGCGTACTCAACATGAGATCTCCACTCCATCGTCTACCATCTGCCCGGAGATCTGATACAAGTATCTGAGAATGGAATCTAAGTTACTTAAAAGAGAATCTTGTCTCATTTGCAGCACGTATTTTACTTTATAGATACTCTCTCGTCCTCATTTTCCTCACTACAGGTGCTTGGATTCCGACTTCAAAGTCATAGTCATCGGTGAGGGTCATGCACCAGTTTGGGATTCTATTCCTACCCTAGACCGTTCGGCAAAAAGCCATTACAGGAGGCCCTGATTATCCCAGAGCGTGCAGTTGAGAACTTCTACAAATTAGTGCGAGGCAATAAAACTTATTCTTTCAATGTGTCAAATCGATTGTATCATCAGGAAGCAAATAGGTTGTAGATTTTAAAGGGAGCTACCGGGGGTTACGGAACCAACGCGTGTGAATGGAGTCATTCGCTTTGCTTGGCAATATTATACTATGTATCTTGGACCTTTACTATGTCTCATGGTTGGCCGAGGCAGTAGAAAGAAATTTTATCCATCTTGGGTGCAGCGGCGCTTCGAATCGGTCAAGTATAGATTTAATGTCGAAATAAGAGAGCGGGCCTTTCATTGATTCTCTGAATCCCTTGAAAGAAACTGAAACTGCTTTAGCACCGCTAGAGTCTATTTATTGAAAAAGGTATGCACTTACGAATGAGGAGTCTTGGAAGTGTCCAAATGCTTGCGAATTGCTCAAGCAGTAGTAGAAGCACCACCTCGCAATTTTCGAGGCTATTGTCAAGATTTGAATCTGCAGATACTGCAAACTTCTTGTGAAGATCCACAAATATGAGGGCGGTGAACATTATGAACGAGATGGCCGGGTCCACGGCCAGAGAGAATGCACTGTTCCACTGCTCAGCGATGGAAGAAATATCTTGACATATCTCGAGCACTTGCTGCCAACACAGCATCCATTCTTCTCCCTCATCCAAAGCGTAGCACCTCATGATTACGATGAGAAGCCGTGCCATGAGCAGATGCAGAACAGTAATTAGCCTCGCATGATGGTCGGAGCGAGTCTCGTTTGAAAAGGCGTTGCGACCGGGATTGAAGTAGTTTGCTGGAAGGGCTAATCGCAAAGCAGAGAGGCGTCGATCTGCATCTCCCAGAGAGCTGAATGTCTCGGGCGACGGTCCCACCATGCATGTATGCAGCGCCCGGCCAACATAACGTGTTGCAGTTGAAGTGATGATGTGGAGGTTGAGGAGACATGTCTCGTGTGAGCTTTTTGTGATTGCCGGAATAAGTGCCCAAAGGCCGTCTTCATGCGAAGGCAAGAATAGTTTGGCCTCCTGGGGAGCCTGCTGGCTCTCCGGCTGGCAACCTAACGGCTGATCGCCCACAAGAGCAGTCTTGACGAGCATCTCGTTGATCAAGTACGGAGTTCCCGATGCAAGATTCACATATGTGTCGAGACGATAGACGAACCACCACGCGAGTCGCCAATCTTCGGCTTCGTGCGGTTCAAGAGTGTTCTGACCAATATCTTGTCCGCGGGGTCTGCCGACGCGATCTTGGCGATCAAGCCCTATCCAGTACGCTAAGCGAGTCAGTTTCCCGATCCTCATCCAAGCTTGCTGCCCTGGAAATTGATGAAACTCATAAAATGCCAGTAGGCAGCCTTTGCGAAATTCATCAAGCGATAGGGAGTCGCCGCACATGTCTTCCTGCAGGGATGCTGAGCCCAACATGAAATCGATGCGGGCGTCGAGGTCGAATCTAGCGGATGTAAATTTAAATCCCGTGAGCTTGGCTGTGATGATGAGTATGGTGAAGACAAGATCTCGGCTATTGAGGGAGTTTCTGAAACCAATCATAAACCGAGATTTGGAGAAGATGGGGACGGCATTGTGGATCACTTCGAAAAATATTCCTATTCTATAAGGTTGAAAGCAAGTGGCCAAATGTTAGAAATTTGATTGGATGGGCGGGGAGATGGAGATTCATACAGCTCTTCTTCATCCTCGGGGAGTATGTCGAGTTGGGGCAAATGCCCGGTTCCACTTGTCGCTTGCGATAATTCAGAACCAGCCGGAGTATTTGTTTCACTCGACGCAACAGATGTCGGTACTGTTATTGTCTCTAGCGGGGATGACTCTTCGTTCAGAGGCTGATGATCGACATGGCTGTGCTGTCGGGCTGCGAGGATGAACAGATGCCTGGTCAGTGTTGGAGCATTCCAAAACGAGGAAGTGTCGTACCGAGAGATGACGGCGCCCGCCGAGAGCCACGGCGGGAGCCACGAGCGGGACCTGGCCTGCGTCTGACGGACGAATAAGTGCAATTGTATCCGCGGCGCAAACAGGGAGAACAACTTGGTCGGCCCAAGTCACCTGTGCCAGGTCCAGTCAGCGTTTGCTATCAGCACGCAACAAACGTAGTTGGCATACATTTTACTTTTTTCCTGATAAAAACTGTCAGTCAAGAGAATACAGAAACAGAAAATTTCCTCATGACTCACGAAATACAATTATCACAGACCCTGGATCCTGGCACCAGATTTCCCGTGTCACTTTCAGTGGCGTGCCTGAGCTCGGGAGCTGCTTCGGCATCCAGTGCGATGGCTGGCGCTGTCTGCGAGGGCGGATCTTGCATGGCCAGTCCGCAATCGATTCCTTCGGCTGTCCAAGATTAGTCAGGGCGCTTTCGAATGGATGCAAGGAGCAGATGCTGTTCCGACTCAGTTGTGGCTGGGGATCATTTACCGGGACGCGAAAGATGCTCTTGAAGATGCGCCGAGGTGGGTGAGGGGCAAAAAGATGCCCCGAAACAGTGGGGTTAGCTTCGGAGCAACTTTCTTGTCGCTTGAGTCGAGCTAAGAATCACGCCGAAAGACAGGCCAAGGACGGGGGCACAGTTCATCATTAGCGTCCCTTAACACTGATTTAACACTGTTGCCGACTCTCAGTGAGCGAGGACCAACCAGCCCATGGCCGATTATACGTCACATTGGTATTTGGATGCAGATGCAATCAGACCTCGCCAGTTAATCACTCCCATATGTTTTCATTGAACAACATATGCTTGCATTTTTTCCCGACCAACAGGAGCCTCGTCATGTAGAACTTGCATGCTGTTAGTCTTTTCACCGATTGTGTTCTAGTTCCTTGCTAATGCCAAGGCTCGGAGGAACTTTCCTGACGCCATTCTGTTCCCCTCAAAAAACGAAAAAGGCCTGTCGGCGAAATTAAAGACTATCAGTTCATACTCCTTACAAATTGAGATGCGGCCGAAATTTTTTGAGATTTGACAGAAGCTAGCTAGCTGGCTTCGACTTCTGCACCAAAATCCCATCTGCGGAATGTGTCCCGCAGTCGTCTGATTTCTCCAAGGTAAGCGAGTGGTCCAGGTCGAACCGGCGCCTCTATCTATAAAAGGTATTCTCTTGAACTTGCTACTGGTATGTGCAACTACCACACGACGAAAAATCAATCCCGACCCGCATCTTGTATTGACCATGAAAGAAAATGATTCTGGGCTTGCAGCGGAGCCTGACATTCCACAGGAATCTGACAAGTCCTCCCATCCCTCTGCGTCCCATACCCGAGAACTGGGAATCACATGGAACAACCTAACTGTGAAGGCAACTGGGACAGATGCATCCATACACGAAAATGTTGCATCTCAGTTTAACATATTCCATAGTCTTGACAGGGTACGGCATCGACCTGCACCGAAGACGATTCTCAACACTAGCCATGGATGTGTCAAACCGGGAGAAATGCTTCTTGTACTAGGACGTCCTGGATCAGGCTGCTCAACGCTTCTCGATGTTCTTGCGAACCAACGTCGCGGCTACGCCTCCATTACAGGCGACGTTCACTACGGTAGTATGGACGCCGCCGAGGCGAAGCGATATCGCGGCCAAGTCACCCTCAGCACTGAGGACGAAATTTTCTTCCCGTCCTTGACAGTGGAGCAGACTTTGGTTTTTGCAGCTCGCCTCAAGAGCCCCGCCAACATTTCTTCCCGGGATGAGTTCCAAAAAGAGACGCTTGAGTTTCTGCTCAGCTCCCTGGGAATCGAGCACACGGCTCACACCAAGATTGGAAATGAGTTCATCCGCGGTGTCTCTGGTGGAGAGCGCAGAAGAGTTTCCATTGCCGAATGCTTGACCACGCGGGGCTCGATTTACTGCTGGGATAATAGTACTCGAGGTTTGGACGCAAGCACGTAAGTGAATACTCCTTGGACCACTCATGGCAGATGGGTAATAAAAACAACGCTAAACAGTTGATAGGGCGCTTGGTTTCATCAGAGTCATTCGCGCTATGACAGACGAGCTGGGGCTATCCAGCATAGTTACGCTGTATCAGGCCGGCAACGACATCTACAATCTCTTTGACAAGGTCCTTGTTCTCGACCAAGGCCGTCAAATTTTCTATGGGCCATTGAAAGAAGCACGGCCGTTCATGGAAAATCTGGGCTTCGTCTGCAGAGACGGTGCAAATGTAGCCGATTTCTTAACCAGCGTTACCGTCCCAACCGAACGCAAGATTCGTTCCGGTTACGAGCACAAATTTCCCCGAGACGCGCAGTCCATTCAAAGCGAATACGAAAATTCGAAAATCTACACCAATATGCAGCTCGAGTACACCTATCCTTCTAGCAATGAAGCGATGAACGCCACTGCATCCTTTCAGGAAACCGTGAAGACAGAGAGGCATCGAGGCCTGCCCAAAAACAGTCCCCTCACCGTCGGCTTCATGTCACAACTGGAGGCTTGCGTTATTCGTCAATACCAAATTGTGACTGGCGACAAGCTCACCCTGTTTACCAAGCAATTAACAGTCTTGGTGCAAGCGCTTGTTGCTGGCTCGCTCTTCTACGATGCCCCAAGCACATCAGCGGGGTTGTTTCTCAAATCAGGCGCACTCTTCTTTTCCATCATGTTTAACACACTCCTGGCAATGTCTGAAGTAACGAGTTCATTTTCGGGCAGGCCTGTACTTTCAAAGCAGAGATCATTCGCCCTGTTCCATCCCGCCGCCTTTTGCCTCGCCCAGATTGCAGTTGATATCCCTATTATACTCTTTCAGATCTCCATGTTCTCGTTGATTGTGTATTTCATGGTTGGTCTGACATCATCCGCCGGGTCTTTTTTCACGTTTTGGGTTATCCTGGTCGCAACAACAATGGTCAGTGACTTCCTATCAATGGTATCTGTGCTTGTTGCTAACTTTAATTTTCATAGTGCATGTCAGCCTTGTTCCGAGCCGTTGGTGCCGCATTCAGCAGCTTGGACAACGCAAGCAAGGCGTCCGGATTACTTATCATCGCTACCGTGTTATACAATGGCTATATGATCCCTAAGCCGAAAATGCACCCTTGGTTTGTATGGATCTTCTGGATAGACCCATTGGCATACGCATTTGATGCCTTGATGTCAAACGAATTCCACGGCAAAGCCATCCCATGCGTTGGACCCAATCTGGTACCCCTCGGCCCGGAATATACGAATGCCAATCATCAAGCATGTGCAGGCGTCAATGGAGCCATTCCTGGAGAGACCTTTGTATTGGGTGACAACTATCTCAAATCGATGTCATACAGTCATTCTAATCTGTGGAGAAATTTCGGAATCCTCTGGGCTTGGTGGGCCCTATTTGTCGCTGTCACCATTTTTGCGACGTCCAATTGGAAATTTTCTTCCCAGGGAAGCTCGCCACGTATTACTCCTAGAGAAAAGGTTGCATTGGCCAAACCTGCCAAGATGGACGAAGAATTCCAAGCTAGTGAAATGAACGAGGCTGTCCCAGGCGCGACTGCTGGTCAGTCACCCAATCGTTTGACACTGACGAGTGCTCTTATCCAAAACACCACAGTTTTCACCTGGAAGAATCTCTACTATACAGTGAAAACGAATGAAGGTGATCTAACACTGTTGGACAATGTCCAAGGATGGGTCAAGCCGGGTATGCTCGGCGCTCTAATGGGCGCCTCTGGCGCTGGAAAAACGACACTCCTTGACGTGCTGGCCCAGCGAAAAACAGAGGGAACTATTCGAGGTTCCGTAATGGTAGACGGACGTCCTCTTCCCGTTTCATTTCAACGATCGGCCGGGTACTGTGAGCAATTCGACGTTCATGAACCCTATGCCACAGTTCGTGAAGCCTTGGAGTTCTCGGCATTACTGAGACAGGGTCGTGATGTGCCCCGTGCTCGGAAATTGGAGTACGTTGATACTATCATGGACCTCCTTGAGCTCGACGACTTGGCCAACACTTTGATAGGAACTGTAGGCGAAGGTTTGACTACTGAACAGAGAAAACGAGTCACAATCGGCGTCGAGCTGGTTGCCAAGCCAAGCATTCTTATTTTTCTTGATGAACCAACCTCTGGTCTTGATGGTCAGTCAGCATACAACACTGTGAGATTTCTCAGAAAGCTTGCGGATGCCGGGCAAGCCGTCCTTGTTACCATTCACCAGCCTTCAGCCCAGCTATTCACCCAATTCGATACTCTTTTACTTATGGTGAAGGGAGGGAAAACAGCCTACTTTGGCGACATTGGAGAGAACGCGAGCACAATCAAGTCCTATTTTTCACGAAATGGTGCCCCCTGCCCCGAAGAAGCCAATCCGGCAGAGCACATCATTGATGTTGTATCAGGCAATATATCACAAAACCAAGATTGGAGCAAGCTGTGGCTTGAATCACCGGAACACAAGGCCGTGGAAGAAGAGCTCGAAGCCATCGTTGCAGACGCAGCAGGAAAGCCTCCAGCGACGACGGATGACGGATATGAGTTTGCTACTCCCTTGTGGGAGCAAATTAAACTTGTCACCTCCCGGATGAACATTTCGCTGTTTCGTAATACGGAGTACATTAACAACAAGCTTGTCTTGCATATTTTCTGTGCTTTGTACAATGGTTTCTCATTCTGGAAACTTGGCGATTCGGTCATCGATATGCAGCTAGAATTATTTACAGTTTTCAACTTCATCTTCGTCGCACCCGGGGTTATTAATCAGCTGCAGCCTCTATTTATTCAACGACGCGATATATTTGAGGCACGAGAGAAAAAGTCGAAAACTTATTCCTGGGTGGCTTTTGTGAGCGCTCTTATCATGTCCGAAATTCCCTACTTGGTAATTTGCGCCGTGCTTTACTATGTCTGCTGGTACTACACGGTTGGATTCCCTGTATCCTCAAGCCGCTCAGGGTCTACCATTTTTGTCATGTTCTTATACGAAGCTATCTACACGGGCATTGGGCAGTTTGTGGCAGCATACGCACCCAACGCAGTATTTGCTTCGCTCATCAACCCTTTTGTCCTTGGCATGTTGATCATGTTCAGTGGGGTGCTTGTCCCATATGACCAAATAACCGCATTCTGGAGATATTGGATGTATTGGCTAAACCCATTCAGCTATCTTATGGGAAGTCTGCTGGTCTTTACCACTTGGGACCAGCCCATTGAGTGCGATGATACCGAACTTGCCTACTTCAACCCCCCGAATGGGACAACATGTGGGGATTATCTGTCATCATATCTTTCTTCAACTGGTGCTGGAGCTTCCAGCAATCTCACCAACCCACATGATATGGTCAACTGCCGTGTTTGTCTCTACCAGGACAGTAGCAACTATCTTAAGACGCTGAATCTTTCGGAATATAATTATGGGTGGCGAGACGCTGGAATCGTTGCGGTCTTTGTGTTCAGTTCCTACGCGCTCGTATACATCTTGATGAAATTACGCACTAAAGCATCGAAGAAGGTTGACTGAAGCTTCAAAGTTTCATTTCCAACTGCATTCTGCAAGCTTGGTACATCATCCCCATTGGATATCATTTTTTTCATGTATAAGGCCAAATTTGTTGGGAAAGCACATCTCGTGCCACCCAGGGGATACGGACACTAACTCTACCTCTACACGCCTCTCTGTGGGTGCACAAAGACCATATCCATAGACGCACTCAAGCTGGATTTCGAACCACGCCACGGAGGCTAATTGTAATTACCATTACCCCCTAAGTCAAGGATGGGGGTTTATTTAATCAAGCAGATGTATTTTTCATTTGTCAAAGGCCATCCGCTGGACTATCTCCCAATTCAGTGAACTAAACATGGATCTGGCGCAAATCCAAGCATCTTAAATATAATGCTAATATTCAAAAATGTGAAACCGGCAATTATATGCACAATCTTTCGCCACATTAAACAAGTGATTTCCACAGACGTGTTGGTTATCAGAGTCGCTGAGTAACTGCAATTTGGCCGCGTCAAGGAACTTATTAGTGAAAAAGGGTGTTTCAGAACTATGAACATTGTTGGACATGAGATTTATATTCCGCTGGCTACATTCGTAATAATCCGTCCCATTTTCTCCATAAGTTATCCAACCCTGCATGAGCAAGGATGGCTTGCGTCACCCAGCCACCGGATAATCGCCAACGGGTTTTCCTTCAAAGTCCCGTCCCCGTCTCTCCAACTGAAGTTGACGGTGGGCCAAGAAATAGGGGGTCAAACCACGTGGCCAATGCCAAGATGTGGGTCGGTTTGGTGGAGCTAGACGCAAAGGGGTGGCTCGGCCCGTCACGTAGGGCATGTTCGTCCAGTACATGGCAATTGTTGATTCTAGGGCCAGAGGTTGAACGAGCACCGTATGCGCATGAAAAAGTACAGAAAACAATACTTCTTTTGGGGTTGCCGACATCCTTAAGAAACATCACTCGCTAGATAGTTTCCAGTCTGACCAACCCGGCTCCAGGGTTCCGCCGACGGAACAAGCCAACCGCATAATGTGTCGAAAAGTATCCGGATCGAACTATCATTCCCATTGAAATCGAATTATTCATTCTAGCATGGTATCTCGAAACTAGCAAGCCGCCAGAAAAGAGGGACCCCTCAGGTTGGCGAACCGTTGAAACAGCCAAGAAGCTATCATCTTAGTTCCTGGCTCTGGCAATGATCGGCAAGGCAGACGGCCACGATGGCTTCAGTCTGGCTGAAAAATGTTCAAAGGAAGCTCAAGGCTCGTGCAAAGTAGCAAAAGCAATCAACCGATACGAGTCAGCTTGCAGAGACAAAGTATAAGCGAAAAGCCAACGACCAATTTTAAGCTTGACGCCGCAAAATTTGAATCACGTGATTAGAAAGGAGTATCTCGCGCCATTTTGCCTTTTGACCACCCCGCTCACTTGCGCAACCCATATTTTTGTCTTTGTCCGACTTCGTATCTCACATCCCGAAAAACCAACCCAAGATGGTATGCCAAGCCCGGCTCCCTGCAACTTGACGGGCTACCAGCGGCTAACAGTGCACTGCACAGGCTGATCAAGCGACTGACAAGCGTGTTGCCGAGTTTAAGGAGGCCTTTTCCGTATTTGTTAGTGCCCGAACAGACGCGCGGCTGCTGCGCCCCTACTGACATGAGACCATGCTCCAGGACAAGGACGGCGATGGTATGTCCTGAAGATCCCCTCGGGATTTCATTCGTGGCATAATTCAGTGCAGATACTGATGTGAATTAGGCGAAATCACTGCCAAGGAGATTGGCGATGTCATGCGCTCGCTCGGACAGGACCCCACCGATGCTGAGCTCCAGGACATGCTCGATGAGATTGACTTGGACAAGAGCGGAACAATCAGCTTTGATGGTACAGACAAGTTGCGAGGGTAGAAATCGAGGACACTGGCTGACCATGACAGAATTCCTGAGCATCATGATGCTCAAGACTGAGGAAACCGACATCCACCAGGAGCTTCGCCAAGCATTCAAGGTACAGTAGTTGAAAAGATGTCAAGTTTATTTTTTATTGACCATATGATGCAGGTCTTCGACCAGGATGACTCTGGAAGCATTTCCAAGGATGAGCTTCGCAATGTCCTAGCTTCCCTGGGCGAAGAGCTCACCGCCGAGGATATCAACGACATCATCGATGAAGCTGATAAGGATGGCGACGGAGTGATAGATTGTAAGTTCTTAGCCTTGGCCACATGTTTCGAACTAATTAACACGCTGCTAGTCAATGAATTCGTTGAGCTCATGACTGCCAAATAAACGGAGCAAGGTTTGAAAAAATAGCAGTTTTTAGAGCCATCTTTGGGGTCATGAACAAACAACAGGTGGTGTTTTTTTGTACCGAGTGCTAGATTTAATCCTCACAGAATGCAAGTTTAGTTGCTGAATTGCATTGATTCTGTAGAACTGGCTGGAGCTGGATTCCGAAGGTGGAAATGAAGTAGAGACAAAAAAGCACGGAGCCAACGATACCAATTCAAAAGGATTACTAAGTGTGAAGATCAACCAACCATGAGCAAGATAGCCCGTGTACAGATGGTCGAATTTCACAAGACACTCTAATCCTGTAGATTATGCATCAAGTGCAGTGTGCAGAGGTCTGAACCTTGACATAACTACATCATGTTTGAGTCGGCTCACTGTCGTGACCTCCCATGAGCAAACGAAGTCCCATAATGTCTGAGATGGAGACGCGTAATTGGCCACTGGTATGTTGAGAGCGGGGCTGAGTCTGGACTATTGGGCTGGTGGGCCAATCAATCCATTCGGTTGAGAATTCCCGCGGGTCGCGCGAACGTGTCCTGAGTCAGACGCGTTAAGTGCCCGTGGCAAAGGAACGACGCGACTCGGCACTCGGGCAAAGGATACATTGGATGTGCAGCAGGTACATGTTGGCTAACGACACCCCAGAAGCGGTGCATTAATTGCGAGCGAGAGTAACCAAGAGCAGATGATACACTAGCCTGAGGTGCTCCTTCGCATGAGTCCGGCCTCGTTTTATCACGACTTGATCACCCAGCGCTCTTTTACAGCAGGGCTGTGGCAGTTTGGAGGGTGGATCGGCTTTTCCTTGTACATATTATTGTGTGGATCTTGGGGTCACAAGGTTAATTATCTCCGAATGTGGATACCTGACGAGAAACATTCCAAGTTGCGAAACAAGTCCAAAGACCGCCCAACTTCATTCTCTTCACAAGCCCATTTTTGCGACACCAAGTTCTTTTTTCTTTTCTAAAGAAAAAGACAAAAAAAAAAGAAAAGAAAAGAAAAAAGTTTTAACCTTTATCCTTGTATTTTTTTAATTTGTTCTGGTGTTGAAAATGATGTTGCAGTCCGCCCTTTACAATCTGTAGGGTAGCGGTTTCAACAATTGACCCCCGCCCTGAGCGGTATTGTCGTCACTCAGCCTGGGCCCCTGGGCTAATGTAGAGAGGTATTTTGCCTTGTTTCATCGGCCAAATAATGGCAGTGATGGCTGTGCCATCTTGATTAACCTCCTTGACGCTGGCGCCTGACTCAAGAATCCAATTTATCTCAGTCATCTATGACTTCTCTGATGATGTGGGGAAATTGTCAGGCATTTAGATTAAATAACACCAAAGAGCTCAAGCGTTTGTGTAACGGCTCTAGTTGCGTTGAAACACATACCAAGGCTGTGCTCCAAGTGGTTCCATATTCTGGAACGTTTTGATTGGTAGGGTTTCAAATGTGTGCCTTATTATGCCAATCAAATAAAGTTTGCGGTTCCGAAGCTGGCTAATTACCAGCATGGTTCGGGAGAAGGTGGGTTAATTCATGGTAGATGCGGCTGCAGCTTTGGGCACTCATCATGCACTGCACCAGCCTCCAACAAAGCTCTTGTTGACAACTGACACTCCTGCTTCTGGTGCCAAAGCCCTGGACCCGCTTCTCCACCACTGTTGCTGGCATTCTTTTTGTTGCTATTGTGGGCTTGTTGCAATTTGATTCTGGCATTTGTTGCAACACCAGACAGCTGGATGGTTGCAACTTCATTTGATCTTTATGCGATAGAAGATCGTTCTATTTCGGCCCGGTAACCTCGCTTGGCGGACTCACCGTGGCTTCAATCATACCATCTCGGTGAAGTCATGCGACCAAAGATTCGATAGTCACTGGACCAAGATGGCACGGCACGGAAGGAAAGATATGACCAGCTAGAAGATCAACCAAGTATAAAGGTAGGAGCCCATCCGTCTTTTATCATTCATCATCAGCAAACAAACATTCACTCACAACACCATCGTTCATCACAACCAAACCACATTCACACACAAACACCTTACAACTTTACTACTCAAACCTTCAAAATGGTCCGCATCGCTGCCGTCGTCACCACCTTCCTCACCATCTTCGCCACTGCCGACGCCTGCGCTGGCTGGTACCAGTGCAAGTACAGCACCGGAGCCCACTGCTGTGTGAGTAAATTGAAGACATACCAAAACCAAGTACGTTACTAACTTGAACAGGTGGTTGACAACGCACTTGGCCCTGGTGCCTGCCCTAGCCGCTGCAATGGCGGTGCTGCTTGGCCCCCGGAGTGTGTCAGCCAAACCACTGGCAACTCGCGCACTGAGTAGGGCACTCTTCTGCGGAAACTTTAATCATGAGGCATTGAACTAACGAGTATTTCCCAGGTGCTAAATACAATAACTCGGCCTTTCCTCTGAATGTCCGAGATGCGTGCTGCCAAGGGCTGGGACTGCTGCATAGCCTGCCAGGTGGCAAGAGCCTGACTAGTGGACATGATCTCAGAAACATGGTGCAGCCGATTAGAATATCAAGATGGAGTATCGATTAGTATTTTCCGAATAAGGCGAAGGTTTTACCCGGGGCACCCAATGCGTTTGCTGATGTGGTACCAACGGTTCCTCGCCCATCGGGATATTAGGATCTCTAAATTAGGATAAACCCAAACTAAATAAAAAAAAATTATTCTCAAACGGTCTATTAGAATTGATGGTTTTTGGTGTCTGATATTCAATTGCAAAGCAGCATTTCCTATTTGCATCCCCAGCGAGAAGACACGTGTGGGCACTGACTAGCAGAATACTTGGATACCTGATCCATGAATCACCGGGGTCCGTGTCAGTTGGGGGTGGCTTATTTATGGCAGTGCTGATCAGCCTCAGCTTGCTGAGCGAAGCACGTGTCATGTGATTTTCGCTGACAGAGTAAGAGGGAAACGTGTTCGCCTACATCCGCAAAACCTATATTTCTGCCTAAACTAGTTTTCAGCCCACAACCACTCGGAGCCTATCCTTAGCTTAGCTGCTATTTAAGTATCTGGACCATTCCCTTGCTCCTCGCATTGTCTTTGTAGACAAGTTGTAAATATGAAATCCCTCATTGCCAACTGGCTAGCGAGCAAACCCGCTCCATCCAAGCCAACCGCAGTATACCCGGATCTTCCTCAGCAGCGACCATGCACCATCACACCAAGGTCATCTCAAGATAATTTATGCCACCCCTCGTTATTCTTTTCGAAGCTTCCATATGATATCAGAAGGTGTATTCTGATCGCTTCATTTGGCAACAACTTGGTTCACCTTGGCCTTTTTTGCAACCCCGACCTTGAGCTATCTCGCTTGCCTGACCAACCAAAAGTGTGGGAATGGCGGTGCTCAAAATGCCCTGAAGTTGAATCCGATGGACTCAGGACAGTCAACTCCACAATCGTCGGCACCTGGGACAGTCACCGCTGTGTCAGATGTCTCCAATTCCACCGGCGGGAAACTCACCGTCAGAGCCAAATGGGAGCAATGGGGTGGCTCGCGTCATGCCGACAAGCGCAAGTGTAACATCCGTAAAATTAATTATATTACATTTTCTAACAGCCTATGTTTAGGTACATGGACGGCATTGATGTCTTGTACGGCACGAATACCTTTCACTTTGTAAACGATCTCACGCTCACCAACATATCTCGGCTTTTTCTCCCACAGCGTCTTGCAAGTATCGCATCCTTCGAAACGGCGTGGAAAATAGGTCATTATTTTCAAAAGGGCCATGCCTATCTCGACGAAAATCGTATCAAGGCTCTTTTTGACCATTTATCAATATTTGGTGGCCTTCGTCACATCTACGTGTCTTTTCAATAATTTTCCCAGCTTAAGCATCAGAAAATTAACGTCGAGCACACATTGCTTCAACTGGATGAGTTTGTAGCAGGTCTACCATATTCAGTACATTGCTCATTTGCATTCTCAGAGCCCGTGTTCAACGAGATTCTGAGAAGATGCAACGTGTTGGATTCCCATCCTGAAGACGAAAACCACGAATCAGTTGATCAAGTCTGGATTTGGAGGAATATTGAGATGAGGAGCACACTACCATCACATAATGAGGTTTATCCTTGCGGAACGATGACCCACGGACAGGGACCTGGGTCTAAAATCTGGCGCGTAAAGAGGGGGTATTGGCTTAGGAAGGGATGTTATTATTACAGCGAAAATCCGACGGTGTATCATCACAGCCTACTCAGAGACCACAATTGGGAGTGGGTTGGTCCACCCCGGACTAGCAGTGAAGAATTCCGTTTCTGAGTCTATCAATTTCACAGGACTTTTAGCTCTGCGTTTTGTTTGAATAGACACAACACTAGAATACAGCTATTCCGTAATACGGAATTTTGCAATCAACGAATTTGTTCAAAATGTTACGCTGGTATCGCAGTCTATCTAGGGATTACATGAAGACGAGCGTCGTCTCCTGCCCGACACAAAATGTAGTGATGATTGCCGCAAGGATCAAAGACTAGGGTGCCTTGTTCAAAGGTTATTCAGCACAAAAAAATTGACCGCCTTGTGGCTGGATGCTCAGTCGATAACCACAACACACTTTTGCTTGGCAAAGATATCCCTCAAGGAGTCCCCATGATGAGCTTGCCCGAGTGGTGGAGCTCCAACTTGAACAAACGGCGCAGACTCTGCCGATACCGATATCTCGGTAGTTGTAATGGCCGAGATTGGGCGCGAAGCGCGCACGGTACTTCTTAGACTGGGCCCGGAATTCTCCCAAACACCGACCCGCGGACACAAAAGTGGCGGTGATGGAGTGGAACGGGGCGAGGGGAACAAGCGTCGACCAATCCTTGACGATTGGACCCTGGAATTGGTTTTAGGTTCGGGTTTGTTATACTTATTTCTTCTTATTTCCTTTGTAATTCTCCCTTGTTCGCGTATCAAGATGAAACTGATTGTCCTGAGCTCCCGCTTACTCATCGGCAGGTGCATCGTTAAGGGAGGAGTCTCAGTGGAGTGCAGTGGCAGCCCTGATCCGAGCGAATGAACTTACACACTCCCCGGTGTACAGTCAACGTAGAAGGTTAGCGGATCGACCAGGAGCCCTCGTTTGCAAAGATTCATTTGATAAGTAGCTACACATGCAGGGGCAGCTTTTGTTGGAGTGCCCTGCTTCTGGAACTCTGCTGCGGGAAGTCATTGGGCTTAGTGCTGACATCTATATGCACTGAGAGCATGGGTGCTCCTGGGTTTTCGGGGACTGATTCCGGATTATATGCTTGAGGCTTTGAATGCCGCAACATGGACATTGGATGCAAAAGAATGAGCGCGGATGATTCAGTTTCATATTGATCACAGCTTACTTGTATTATTCAGCATTCCAGGATTCAGGAAGAGGTAAAAAAAGGCCTGGATTCATTACTCACTGCATAACAGGTGGGCCATTCCATCTCCACAGCTGGTCATAGTTCCTGCGTCCATGATTGCTAGGCCCCGTGCGATGCTAATCAAAGAAGAGAATCAAGACACTTTCTAGTGGATATTTGCGCCAATCGGCAATTGAAATTGTCCGTTCTAAGGGCGAAGAACATCTTCACCAGAGTACGAATGGTTATATAAAGCTCGATACAGATGCTGTCGTGCCTATTATGTATACTCGCAGAGAAAGGACTCACTACCATCACAAACACAACAACTTTCTCGTCATACGCTCAGCAAAAAACATTCAACAAAATGGAGAGATGTGCAGATACAGGCCTGTCGGTGTTGGTGGTTGGAGCCGGAATCGCTGGTCTTGGTTTTGCCATTGAGGCACATCGACAGGGCCACAAGGTTGAGATGCTAGAAAAGAGAGCCAAGCCCGGAGACTACGGTTGGTACTGCCAATTTATTTTTGGGATAACATATTTACTAAATACTGCCATCGAACAGGTGAAATCTTCTTCATTCAATCTCCGGCATTGCACACGCCGTCAAAATGGCCTGGCTTCATGGATCGATTGAACAAGGTGGCCATCTCAGCGGAATTCCAGTTTTTCAAATACAATGGCGAAAAACTATTTGGCACCCAGCTGGGACCACCGGACCTTCCAACTGTGTCTGTGAGCCGCAGAGAGTTTTATGAGTTGCTCCTGAACTACGCAACTGAGCAAGGAATCCCGATCAGAACGGGCAAGACTGTGGAGACCTTTTTCGAGACCGAGAACGAAGGCGGAGTGGTCCTTACAGATGGAGAGAAAATGACCGCTGATGTTGTTGTTGCAGCTGATGGTGTGGGATCCAAGTCTTGGGGACTGGTCCGTGGCACAGAAGAAAAGCCCATCAGCTCTGGATTTGCCCTTTACAGGACTAGCTATCCATCCGAAGTCGCCCTGAAGAGCCCTGCTATTGCCGAGTTCTTTGGCGACAAGCGTGAGTGGACGTCGCTCCATATTGGACCTGGATCGCACTTCTTCATCGGCTTATCACCCACAGAGTTCAGTTGGGGTCTGACGCACCGAGATGATGGGTCCGCCATTGAGGATTGGAATCGGATCGTGGATTCAAGAGGCGCGCACAAATACGTCGAAGGGTGGGATCCCATCGTTCACGAAGTAATCAAGTCCACGCCCAACAACGAGACTACCGACTGGAAGCTGCGCTTTCGCGACCCGCACCCCAAGTGGGTGTCCGACCTGGGCCGTGTAGTTCAGTGCGGCGACTCGGCACACACATTCCTGCCATCGTCTGGGTTCGGAGCCACCGTAGCACTCGAGGACGCCTTTTCGCTCGCAGCATGTCTAACCAAGGCCGGGAAACAATCCGTGCCGGTGGCTACAAAGGTGCACAACCATCTTCGGTAAGTCATCCCATCCCCCCCCCAACACTACAGGACTCATTACTGACGCAAGAGGATTTTCAGTTACGAAAGGGCAGCCTGCGTCCAGAAGATAGGCTTCAAGTCGCGCGAGGTTTTCCACCACACGAACTGGGAGGAGGCAGCCAAGAACCCGCGCAGCATTGCCAAGTTCACCGGCTCGTGGTTGTTGCGCCACGACCCCGAGAACTATGCGTACGAGAATTACGAGGCGTGTGCTGATCACCTTCTCCATGGGAAGCCGTTTAAGAACACAAACACGGTGCCCAATTACGAGTTTAAGCCCTGGACGGTCAAGGAGCTGCTGGAGAAATCTGATAGAGGAGAGTCGATTGAGGATGCTGAGGGTGATTGGTATGCGCAAGAGACGGCTTAGAAAGGATGGCATTTTTGTCAAGAGTAGATACTACATACTGCCCGCTATCAGCAACGGCATAAAACTACCACTTTAAAGACTGTCACAATAGCTACCATGGATTGTTAAACCATTTACTTTTGCATGCCAAGTCATTAGCACATATTTTTATTTAGATTGGCCATTTGATTGGTTGGGTTTGGACTCTATTTAGTTTGATCAAATTAGATAAGACCGTGATAGATGCGTTTGACCGCTCGGCAAAATATTGCCGTGTTTGCGACCGGAAGGGTAATCATGCGATATTCCTGGCGTGAATTGAGGATCTTTTGTTTATGCACGCTTGTGATAAGAATTAAATGATTCGCGAGTTCATTTTTCATCTATTACCCCGCACTTGGCTCCCACAAACACTCAACTGCGAAGGCACATACTCACATCGTCACATTGTTCTGCAACCATGAGTAACCCAGTTGAGGCCCTCCCAAAGCCTATCCCCCGAGAAAACATCCAAGCGCTTCTCAGAAGCAAGGGCCTTCCAGAAGCTACAGAGATTGTCTCTCCAGCAGTCACGGCAGAGTACCACGGTGTTTACTTTATCACGCTACCAGCTTGCGGCGAAACCCACGGCCACTCACAACTTGTTCTTCGCGTCTCGGGCCGCCACTTGCCGTCTATCAAAACCAGGAACGAGGTTGCGGTAATGATCTGGGTCGCCAAAAACACCACCATACCCATCCCAGACGTGATTGCCTATGACGATTCCGGGGATAACGCAATCGCGCATGAGTACACACTGCTTTCAAGGTGCTTGGGAGACACGCTGAGCAACATTTACACTTCCTTGGATGATGAGCAGATGATGGAAATTATCGATCAGATCATCGACATTCTTGTGCAACTGCACGCGCACCCTTGGGATGGCGTCGGCGGTTTGGACCTGGATGATGATGGGCAAGTGGTTCTTGCGCGGATCGTGCACGAGAATTTCTGGCAGATGACGGACATTGATCGCTACTGGACCCCAGATGAAACAGTGGAGAGTCTTAACATTGGAGGCCCCTACAAGACATACATCGACTACATTTCAGCCCAGATTCAACAGTACATTCGTCTCATTAAGAAACATAGCAAGCTGGAGTTCATGGTCGACACGATTCCCCGTCTCGAGGCTTTCATCGCCGCTCTGCCTAAGCACGCGGGCGAACTCAACAAGGTTGTCTTTCGACTAGCGCACCAGGATATACACTTGGCGAATCTCATTTACGATCAGTCACGTCGCAAAATCACGGGCGTCCTCGATTGGGAATTTTCAGGCGTTGTGCCATTCCCCCGCTGGAACCCGAGGCGAGCGTTTCTCTGGAACGGGCGGTACGACGACGCGAACATGGACGAGAAGAAGAGGCTTATGGACTTGTTCACCCGACGGTGCAAGGAGCAAAAGGTTTCATTGTTGGATGACGCAGAGTATGCGTCGCCGTTGCAGGAGAGCATGCAGGATGTGGCTGACTATTTGCGCGCCATTGTTGAGGTTTCTCCCAGAGGTCAGAGGCAGAACCTGGTGCAGAGCTGGAAAGATGTGGTTCTGGAAGGGCTGGGTAAATTTGGTGTCTAGCACTATACAGAGGGTTAATACCTATTGAGACTGATGTTAAGCAAGCTTGAGATGGCGGGATCTTTGTGGCGGGCCGAGACTTGCTGGCCTGAGCAACCGCAGCCTTTCTGGTTTGCCTGTGCCCTTGATTCCCAATAATCGATCACTTCTTCATATTTCCTCACTCTCCAGCCTTCTAAACTATTCAAAATCTGGGCTTTTGAACATTGGCACAGTCAGAAAGCTCAGGTCAAAGTAGGCTGGCAAATTATCTCCAACTGTCGGATACGTGGAGCAAGAGACAGATACTAGGATAGATCTCTGGGGCACCTTTGAGAAGGTTATAGCCAAGGTAATCGGTATTAGTACCAGGACAGATCCCAATAAACTCGAAGTAGAGATAGGTATATACATCTTACTCAATGTATCATCACTTTACAGAAGAACAAAAACTTTAAGACTTGTCACTTGGTTGAACTTGCTATCGTTGTATATATCTTGCATCTCACCCAGTGATGATTGGAGCTATATGTGCATAAGACTATAGATCACCTTCAATCACAATTTTGTCCTGTAATTGCACGCCGAAGATGAGAGGGGTGCGTGTATTACTCTTCTTCACCACGAATCACGCGTTTCTCCATACAGTATTCTAATAAATAAACCCCACTGCAGGCTAGGCTGTATCATCTGTATACTAGGATGTACGAAAAGAGTCAACTTCACCGATGAAGCCAGTTTGTCCATGTTTATGCCTCACGCCCCTGTCATTCCGATTGTACAAGCGTCATGGAAATTGCACAGGCTCCGGATTCTGTCCCAAAACGCCGATCGGAGTCTCCGCCCGGGGGGGGGTGGGGGGGGTGGGGTAATTTCAGGTCTTTTTTACACAGAAGGTCAAGCAGTGCGTGTCTATGGGTTTTATTCGGCCCGTGTTGGGATCTGGCTATCATGATCTAACGTCCCAGGGTTCTATGGATGGATAAACTATCCCAGCCTTGCCCAAGGAATTGACTATTCCTAACAGAGTCTACGCTTAAACGGAACCATATAATTTTCTTACGAGTATATATTGTAGTAGACATTAGAGACTTGCTCTCATACACTTTCACATTCATCATCTCGTCTTCAAGGAGTCAACACCATGAAATCTTTTAGCTGGCTCCCACTGTTGGGCCTTAGCATCACATCTCTTGCGCGATGCGCCAGTGACTGCTCTGTCGCGACCTTTCAATCTTTCTTGGATGCCAACAACACTAAAGCCATTGTGCAGCGTGTGGAAGTGGTGCCTGAAAATGGTACATTTGCTGTTGCCAATGACACTGCATATCCTACCTCACCCACCGGATTACGCTCCCTGTGCGCAGTGGAGGTAAACGTGACTTCCGAGGCTGATACGCACTACACCTTTGGACTATTCCTTCCTGTGGACTGGAATGGCCGTTTCCTGTGAGTGGCATGGAATTTAGAAGTCAATGTTCCTCGGATTCAGCAGACTAACGCGCACAACAGTGCTGTAGGAAATGGAGGCTACGCTGGTGGTATTAACTGGATCGATATGGTATGTGAGAAACAATATCTAAAAAAAAAAATCTAGTCCTGATGGAAGCAAATTTAGGGAGCTGGAGTTGGTTATGGCTTCGCTGCAATGTCAACCGATACCGGACACAGCGGCGGTTTCTCTGATACTACCTGGGCCTATGGTAACCCCGAGTCCATCACCGATTGGGGTTGGCGCGCTATGCACGGCTCAACCGTTGTCTCCAAAATGCTGATCGAATCTTGGTACGGGCTTGCATCCAAGTACAACTACTTCAGCGGCTGCTCAGTCGGCGGTAGACAGGGCTTGAGGGCCCTACAGCTTTTCCCGGGAGACTATGATGGAGTATCAGCTGGTGCGCCGGCGTGGTGGACCACACACTTGCAGCTCGACGCCGTCAAGACCTTGACCTACAACCAGCCCTCCGGTGCGGCCCACACCATCCCCCAGACAATGTTCACCACCATCGCCGCCGAGGTCCTCAAGCAATGCGATCCACAGGATGGTCTGACTGACACGGTTATTTCTGACCCGTTTGGGTGCAATTTCGACCCGACCCCTCTTTTATGTAACGGCACCACCACGACTGGGTGTTTGAATGGGGAGCAGGTCAAGACCATGTACAAGATCTACAACGACTGGGTCGAGACTAACCAGACCTTCGTCTTTCCCCACTACCTGCTGGGTACCGAGACGCAGTGGAGCATGAACATTGGCGGGGGTTCTGAAAGTTCGCTCGAGTCCCAATCTGGGTTCGCCCAGAATCTGCTGCAGCTCGGGCCCGAATGGGGCTGGGGGGACCTCAGCTACGAGACAGTCTTGCTGGCTGAAGAGATCAACCCCGGAAACGCCACCGCGGACGATTTTGATCTCGCGCCATTCTATGCACGCGGCGGAAAATTGATTCACCATCACGGACTAGCAGATGCCGTCTTGGCGCCGGGAAGCAGCGTGTACTTTTACCAGCAAGTCAAAGCAGCCGTCTTGAACCAATCGATCCCGCTGGACGATTTTTACCGCATGTTTTTGATTCCGGGATTGCAGTAAGTCACCTAGTTAGTCACCATACACAATTTGCTCTCTCTCTAACCACCCAAACAATAGGCACTGCATGGCATCGCCAAGCAACGTAAATGCTCCGTGGTACATTGCCGGTGCTAACCAAGCCGCCGAGCTCGGCACCTCGGTGTCTGGGGTTCCTGGCTTTCGCAACGCTCGCCACGACGTCATTCTGGCCTTGATGGCGTGGGTCGAGAATGGAACGGCGCCAGACTCAATCGTTGCTACCAAGTGGACCGAAGACAACATCACCCAAGGGGTTGCACGCCAACGTCCCATTTGTCCTTATCCCCAGCAGGCCAAGTTCAACGGGACCGGAGACCCTGATGACGCAAGCAGCTGGTCTTGTGGGTACCTGTACTAAAAAAAAAAATAACCCGTTGTGTTGCAGAGTTCTGAGCTTATGGAACCTGCTCCACTCTCAACTCTCTGCTCTTTAACTTTAAGTCACTGGATATAGGATTACCCTGCAGCGAACGAAGTAAGCTCTAGCCTTTGGCACGGAGACTTCTAGGACAGTTCTTTTTAGCTAGTTCTCCATCAAGATGTTTTTATTCAAATACAAGTGCTGGGATCACCATCTCCAAGCCTGGGCAATCACCACACGAGCCACATCGTGTTGGATCGCGCAGATGCAACCTTGAAAAACACCAACTACAAGTTCGGTCGGGTTTGGATTTCGTGCACCAATTCCACCACTCTTTCAGCGCAACCGTAGGAGCCTTGGTAGCCCCATCCACCATGTCCGTAGTTGTGCACAACCCACTGGCCGTCAATTTTCTCCGCCTCAAGACGCACACCTCCCTCCCTGTAAGGCCGGAGCCCCACGGCGTGCCTGATGACATCTAAACCCTCGACACCCTTGCCCCCGGTCAGTTCCGGCATGATCTTACACGCCCGACGCATGATGCGCAGTGCCGTGTTGGGATCAGGCTGGCTCTCCCACTGGCCCTTGACGTAGGTACCACCCAGGATAGTGCCACCGCCCGCTGCGCGGCTCATGACATAGAACAGGTCGCCTTCCGCGTCGTCGGTTCCGGTGGTGGTCAGCATGCACGGAGCCTCGTTTCGGACTAGAACGACCTGGCCCCTGATGGGCACCATGTTCTTGTCCATCACACCCCCGAGCTTGCAGGCGAGGAGCCCAGTCGTGTTGATGATGATGTCCACTTTGCCTTTCTGGGGGCTCATCGAGGCGGCTTCGGTAATGTGTTGCACGGTCCCCCGCTTGAATGCGACCCCATTGGCACGGCACTTTCCGAGAAGCCAGGGTAAATAGATGGCGGTGTTAATGCAGACAGATCCGAACTCACACCCGGATGCTATTCCCTGCGGAAGCTCCTCCCTGCGGAGCTCTCTAAAGTCATCGAATAACGTCTTGAACCACTATGTGTATTGTTATTAGCTTTCTCCCTCTTCTTTGTGCCAACGTTATGGCTTAGGCCATATCAATTGAGTCGGCACGGACTTGGAAATCGCTTGACTTACTGGGTTTTCGACAAAGCTGTCGTCAAACGTGTAATTTGCACTGCGGATCTTCTCTATATCTTTTTCTCGGCGCAGGATTCGTGAAGCTATAGTAGTATTAAGATGATTCCATTAGGATGCACGTAGTGTTGCACATTGAAAATCACCCACTTTGTTTGTGAATACCGGCTTCGGGAACTTCTTCAGCGAGTTTCTTCAGTACAGGCCACGTCTGGCGCTCCCAACGGCTGTTTGCCAGGCTTGCCATCCTGTTTGCGGCGCATTAGCTATCCGGGCAAGTCAAAGCTAACGTCTCCCCGCCGATCTGCCCCCCCCCCCAACAAACACAAAGAAAGGAAGAAAAGTGGTCTCTCTTACGGCATAAAATCGGCGCCAGCAAATGGAGATGTATACTCGATGTCGTAATCTCCCGGCATGTGCTTGGCCACAACGGTGATGCGATTGGCGGCATCCTGGGACAAAAGATAGGCCGTAGTTAAGCCCGACACGCCGGCTCCGACGATGACGATGGAAGGCATATTTGCTGCTACTACAAGGTCCGATGGAGGCTTTCCAATTTTGCTTCTGGTTTGGTATCAAAAGACAATTTGTCGGCAATCTATTACGGCGTCTTATACTCGAGGTTGTGCGTATCGTCGGCTTTCACGTCTCGGTGGAGTTGGTCGATGCTGTTGCTCATTCCTGAGATTGCAGGTGTGGGTCTTCTCAGATGCTGCTCTGATTGGCCTGTATTTGTGGTGAGGCTCCTTCAGGATCGGAGTGCGGAACCATCTGGAGTATGCCGTGAAAAGGATTAATCTCTGTCACTGTTTTCTCTTCTCCTTAGTTGCCATGTGTCTAATTGTCAATGCACTGTATTTTCATGCCCAATTGCAAAGTTTGTTGCCCAATCTACTGCTTTCGAATATTGAGATTTCTTGGAACACAAATTCAATCGTCAGGGTTTGCTAGTTCTCGGCGGTAGGGTTCCTGGAGCGGAAGCGATACCCAGCCAAGGAAGGGCAGAGGCAGAGGTTATCCGGCTAGCTACGGCCAAAGACCATGACGCGTATCAGCATATGCATATGATACCATGATACACACAAAGTAGGGCGTATAATACAAGATGATGTTTTTGATGACCTTATCAGCACAAAATTGGTCCGATTTTAGTGGGTAAATCCCGCTCTTGTGCCCCGAAAAGAGCCCCACGTCAATCGGACCATGGGGTTGGCTCCAATCTTGTGGGTCTCATCCACACTTGCTCGCAATCTAAACCCAAAGTTGATGTTCCGCCGGAGCAACATTGACGCCGACCCGGGCGTGGCATTTTATCATGAGTATTAGTCGTGACTCCTTGGAGCAAAGTTCGGTAAAACCTGCCCTGTGCGAGATTAAGTCATGGTGTTTTCTGGGAAATTCAACGCTGGCTGCCGTCTCTGCCGACGGCGCAAGGTCAAGGTTGATCAATTGGCCCTTCACGAGATTCAGCGACTGCTCATGCTAACCATGTACAGTGTGATGGAGCGACCCCCTCTTGCAAGCGCTGCGAAGGTTATGGACAACCATGCCCCGGCTATTCATCCACTTTCAGCTTTCGACATCACCATGGTTCCGCCCAAAATAACCATGAAGCGACGACAGCCGTTGCCAGCAATAACTCTACTCGTCATGGTGGCTTGAGGGTTTCTAGAATGCAGACCTTGCAACGGCTCGGCGTCGTTAGCCCTGCAAATCTTGCGCATCCAATTGGTCTACCTCAAGAACAAGCGTTGCTTTGTAACTTCACTAATCGCTTCGTGTGTCCCGAAGCGGCTGATGGGTTCCCAAGACATCTAACATTCTTCCAGAAGCTCTATGATCGTCACAATCATGGCCCCTTTGAGCTAGCCTCGTCGAGTGTTGCAAAAATGATTGCGTTCTACGATTCTAGAGAATCCACTTTACAATACGAAGCTTTCAAGACTTACGGTGCTGCAATCCAACAATTGCAAAGAGCACTTGAGTCGCAAGAAACAGCCAAAAGCGATAAAACTATTGCAACAATACACTTACTCTGTATTTTTGTTGTAAGGCACCTTGGTACTCATGATCCTGAAGTCATGAAGATTGATGAAAAATTTCAGGATATTTGTAAAAGTTTTTCATATAACCCAGGGATACATTCGTCAGGACTTTACTATTTGTTACGTCAAAGAGGTGACTGCCAGTTTTCTACAAGCATTGGTCTTGAACTATTTATCTCCTCCGTGTTTCGCCTAGTTAGTACATCCATACCCACCTAGTTGCAAGTACGAAAAACTGATCAAATTAGCAAACATACTCCTTCATAGCCAAGGACTTTACATATGTGGATATTGGGGACATGGGAGACTGGATCACAGAACTAAGCCATCACAAAAGCACCTTGTTGCGTGGACTATCTGTTATGAACAAGTCAGCGGGATTGTGTAAGATGTTGGGAAATATTAGTCCGAGCTGCCCTTACTCAACACCATCAACATCATTAGAGCTTGGCTCTGGAAGAGAGTTGATACGAAATTGCTCTCTCGTTATCCACGAGTTCGATGAATGGGACAGATACGCCACGACTCATTGGGCTTCCGACTTTGAGCGCCGTTCAAGACCTCCAACAATTGGGGAGACCATGACATGCCCCCAAAATTACGACACCGAAACTGCATACTTTGTATTCTTGATTCGGGCTTGTCGAATCCGCTTGTCTCTAGCCCTTTTGAGCTTCTGCAGAGAATTTGCCGCCATGGAGAAGGGGGGCCACGTTTCAGTCGAGAAGGCAATTCCTACATCTGTCATAATTTCGAAGACGGAAAGAGACATCTCATTAGCGATAATGGACATCATGCATTGCCTACCCTACGCCTGGGGTAACCTGGATCACTTAGGGCAATTATCAGTACCCAGAGCTTACCCAGGAAGTCGAACGGACCTTCTAGGTCCGCTCAGGATGGTAGTGGAATGCGATTTGATATCGGAACATCAGAGGTTGCAAATACAATGGTATCTCGACAAAATGCTTCAAGTTACTGGGGGTGCGAAATGATGAACTGTGGCACTTTGCTGGTCAATTGAAGAACGTGGGTGGGCTCTAATTTGACGAGTAAACGTGGATTTAACACACTTTCTCCACTGATATTTTGCATTTTTCTAGACAGTAGTAATGCCACATTTGCAACAGGGAGGTAATTCACTTTGACGTAAACTTCGATGTAGTTGTATCTAGGTTTCCTCTTAATCTCCTGTCTTATCTGATGAGGAGAATCATATTTTAGATTGTCAAAAAGCCCATAATACGACCCAAAACTGTTTACCTGCGCACTATCAATTCCTCGTAGCCTAAGACTGTATTGAGTTAAAGTCCTTCTGTGAGTTTTCTATTCACACGTGCACATTCTGGTTTTCTTTTGTGATATTTCGTGTATTTTTATAATACTTCTTATTTTCTTTTAATAATATTTTTTATTTTTATTATATTTTTTATTTCTTTATAATATTTCTTTTTCTTTATGATATGTCTTAGTTTGTCGGGGGCCGCATCGCCGTCGTGAATGATAGCTCGTTGCATCTCGTTTGATACAGTGTCGGCAATCAGTTGTGTGTGTGTGCGTGTGTACGTTTGGATGCACAAGTCCTGAAGAACATTGTCTTGTTTTATTGTATTGGAATAACGTTTGAACAATTTTCTTGTTGCTTTACCTTTAGGCTGCAGCGACCATTGTGGTCGCTGAACCATGGTATTGAGAAGCATGTATCTAGGCAGCCTGCTCCAAGGTTCCGACCTTGTTGAGCTCCTGTTCTTAGGAACGGACTAGAACTTCATTGACCTTCAATGATATGTCTTAGTTTTTTGTTATGCTTTATGTTGTTTTACACTTCGTCTTTACCAAAGAATTGCATTCATACATTATCCGTATGATCACACCTTGCCCTGCGTCCCTTAGGCACCGAGGCTATCATGTTGGAAATATTGTGTAATCTGTGTAATCTACAACTACGGCCATATACTCACTCAGCGATTGTGACATCTGGCATAGAAATACAATTGCAAAAAGCTAACTCGACCAAATATTCTAGTAGTATTTCGATTTAGACAAGGGCTCTCTCGCTCGTCGACTATTGACAGGGTGGGAAGTCTTGTTATACCAACCTTAGTCACGGGAATGCACAATAATTCCACCATTACGTCACCCTCTCACATGCACATCTTGACGGTCTACCCGACGACGTGATCTGCGCCTAAAACCACGTCACCAAAAAGACTAATTCTCTATTCTGTACTTTAACGCTGCTTCGGGAGGTTTTGCTCAGTTGTGGCTCAACCTAAACATTGCCAAAAGTCGTTTACGATGCATCGCATCCTCTCACGTTAGAAAGGCCGACCCGCGATCAATCAGCCCGATATGATGAGAAGGTTAGGCGCACAAGGCAGTATCCAAACCGCAACATTCTACTTCTCTGCACTGTCCTCTTTGACACTTCTTTTTTTAACTCATCAGGATGTAAATGTAAGCGCTAACGGGGAATTGGCACGTGTTTGGGCGTTTCATGTCTGACGCAGAAATTGGCAGAACGCCCTAAATCATGACGTTTTGACCTCGCAAGGCTGATTAGTCTGCTGCGGCTGAGGGAAATGCCACGGGCGCAAAGGCCACAGCAGGCTGCACAGGAAAATATATATGGCCCTCATTCTCACACCAAAGACTGGAGCCCCGCAGAAACTGCACTCATTCATCACTCAAAATGCTCTTGTCCAGGCTTCTTGTTTTCCTGCCCCTCACCACCGCCAAGGTCCTTGCAGACTATAGCGCTGCGCAAGGGGATGACCCCAGCGCGCTCGGGTTTCTCAATCTGCAGGGCTGGCACCGGGAGACCTGGCCTTCTGGCAAGGGCATGAACAGCTCCCTCTACTTTTCCGCGTCCAAAGACCCCAACGGTGTGCCCGCAGCCCATGTGCACAAGTCTGCCGGCTTCGTGCGCGCAGAGTACCATTCACTCAAGGGAGCTACGGTTCGAGATTAAACCTACTACATCGGCTACCATGTGAGATTTGACAAGGTCGACTACCAAACAATCGCTTGGCAATGGTATTTGTTCCTGTCATATATAAAGTAACCTAACTCCGCACACAGTGTGGCGTCACATTTTTGTGTGACAGTTCCCTACTGCCTGGCCGCACCAAACGCTTCATGATTGCTTGAGGCAGGAAGAATTATGATAGCAACACTGTTGGCACTGATAATATTCCTGCGGCGCTTGTATTCCGTGGTGATGACACCATGCAAGTCCTCTTTGACAGTCCGGTTGCTCGGTTTGGTTCTTGCTAACGTTATTTTGTAGCCACTTCGCCGTCAAGCCCAATGTTACTGCGCCATCCGTCAAGTCCAAATCTGTCTGGACCAAGAAGCTCACCATGGGCAAGGCCTACCGATTTGGCATTGTGGTTAATACCTCTGAGAAGAATGGCTATATCCAGCTGTATTTTAATGGGAAGCCCGCCACGCTAACAGACCCCTACACGGGCGAGCACGGGGAAAAGCTGGGTGGTAACTTTTGGCCAGGTCCTGACAAGAGTTCTGACCCCAAGTTTGGTCTCTACGGTGGCGATACTTATGCGCAGTGCGACTCGTATATTTATGACGTTGTTATTGGGACAAAACCCCCGGAGATTGCCCTGGTGGCTGGTCTTGGTCCTGAGCGGTAAATCAATCGCTATATACATACACCGCTTTCTATCACTACGTCCAGAACGCGATTCTCAGCACATTGCGTCTAAAAGTCTCACCAAACATAATTTTTAAAGTGTAAAACAGGTGCCTTCGAATTAGAGAATAATGTAGCAACTAAATTCAGCTTCTAATTTTGCACCCGACATTCAATCTTGTGTTCGACATTGATCTCATTGTTTCATTGATAAGCTGACTCAAATGACGCAAGCCAAGTGTCATCATGACACCTGTGATTGACTCTCACGAATCCTAAATCATCAAGCTAAACACTGTCCGAGTATGGATTTCATAGGAAGGTCGATGGAAAGGTCAATGAATTGATATACTTGTATCTTGGAAAAGCAACACGACTTGCACAAATTATCTAGCTTTCAATTGCGAAAGAGATGCGAAGCTTAACGCAAAGGTTTTGGTTGGACATACCCAAGATATCAACTCCTCTCGACGACACAACTGTAACTTGATTAAGATATTATAGAGTCTAATGTGTATTTTAATTCTCCTTTTCGATTTCTGAGGGGTACTGCGCCAAATATATCCCGTAAAAATAAAGTCTTTACGATTGAACTTGCTGGTTAAGTACAAGCCCGACTACCCTATAGAAGGGCTCGGACCCGGCCATTGCAGACTCTACAGCCCTCAAGTACTCGAACGATCACCGCGCGGTCATAGCTTCCTACCCCCCTAATTCCGGTTCATTCCCGTCCTAAAACCATTGGCCAGTACTGAGTCACATCTCTTAGCTTTGCTTGCACAACCTCTCTCTCTATCCCCTCTCCGGCTTAATTTTCCACCATCACACCATTGCCCTCAGTTAGCCGAAGACAAAGCCAATATGTGCAAGTAGAGGGATTTGACACTCAAACGTCTGAACTGATGTGCAACTTTCAACTAGGGAATCTAGACCGCCAATTAATGTTGCCATTGAGTGATCTGTGAGCGAGTCGCTGAGCATTAACTTCCATGGTGCTGGATCTCAGACATAGTCATCTATTTGATCTGCACTTGCTGTTTCGCTGGCATCATAGCCAGCACAGCGTTTGCAAGTCAGTTGGAGGCTCCCACGAGCTAAGGACCACCTTGCCAGATGTTGTGTGCAACGACTTCAGCGCCTCGAGATCTTACTTGGCCATAAGACGACACATTGCGGCCAGTAGCAGTTCTTCTTCAATCACTAGTCTAACATGAGTGTGATGTGGTATGGCTTGGTTGATGATGACATTGTTGATAGTTTTGTCGCCTGCGATGCATGCCGTGATGATCGCATCGCTGGCACCCCGTTTGAGGCGCGGTTCTCTAGCTTTACGTAGCTCAAAGAAACCGGTCAGCCAACCTGAGGTATCTACGTGATCTGCATAGAGCCCTCCCTGGAATAGAAATCAAAACAGAACGACTGTAACGGATTCGTGAGTGGCGTCTCACTGCATGCCTCTGGCGGCATGCGGCAGAACAAATAAATCGGTCGTCACCGAGTGGTGCACACCACGAAGTGGGTCAGAAAGATTCGTGTTCGTGAGGGTTCCCACTTAGATGTAATTGCTCCAAAGGAGTTCGAATACGAGTCGGCCCTGTGCGACGTCGCTGTCTGGTATCGATGGCGCACGGAGCTCGCCCAGACTCTAACCTACTGCACATCCATGTCCTTGACAGCGGGACCCACTATCAGCGAGACTTCGGTGTTTTATGGGCTGCCGCTAAAGTGGCTACCTACCGGTGTGTACCCCTGACAGAATTCTTAGAGGCAACTGGTGGACTATGACCGGGGGCTGTGGTGGGTTTCAGATCTGCCAAGGCTGTTACCCAGGGATTTTGAAGCTGGAAAACATCCAAATCATGTTGTCCATGTCGATAAAGCCCCGGCATATCCACGTTATGTATCTTCAAGATAGCAAATCCACAGTACGTGATATCGTTGTGTAGCTTAGCAGAGACGGTGGACAAGAGCGTTGCTACTCTCATTGACGAATGCACCAGGGAATGGTTGGGCGTAGCGGCATGTGCTGCCAAGGATTCTCTTTCCAAATCTTATTAGTGGGGTTACAATGAGCTTCTGACCTGCAGGTAGCCGTTATCACCATGGATTTATAGCTGAAACACTTCCAGGCGCGTAATTACACAGGAGAAGCAATTTCCGGAAGCTTTTCATTCTGTCAAATACCATCTCTCAGGATACGGTAGTTACGGCACCGGGCGTGTGCAGCAGGAGTCCCGAGAAGTCCAGAGCCAGGAGTCATGGTGATGAAGTTTCAGGCCATTTGTACCCTGCAGCTTCAGGTTTATTAAAAGAGAGTGACATGAATATCTGTCCCAGGAGCGATGATGCAGCAGGGGAGAACGTACACAGTGCAGACAGGCATCGAAATCACTACACCCCCGGTGCGACTAGTTTCGCCATGACAGCGAGCATAACAGACGGAAGGGTCCAATTACGGTAGCAGTTCTAGCGGTTGGAATGGAAGCAGAACTAATGCCGCGGGAGCACAGGTTCAGTGCAACTCTTAGGCCACCTTGTCGGTGAGCTCAAGCTAGACCGGGCAGATTGCACAGCTTGAAGCTATGTGGATCTAGTTGGGACATGATTTCCAGAAGGAGGGGGTTCAGCATCAGGTTACCCAAACTTGTGACATGTGTGACAGACATATGAGATGAAAAGGAAGTATGATTGGTAAGCTATAAATAGCCAATATCGGCTATAAAAGTGTAAAAAATAATTATCAAGGCACAGTCATGTGTATGGAGTGATTTGTGACTGGTAACATTAAATGTCAAAAATCTAAAATGATTTCTGAATAATGTAAATTGAAGGATTAAGCTGGGAACTGAATTTAACAACAGAAATGATAATGGAACAATGCTTGCTTTACGAAAACCAGATTAAAACATGTAAGATGAAATACATGGATGAGCAAGAAGATATTACACTGTTTGAGATTATTAAGCGGCATATCATGTATGATGCTTGGTTATGTAGAGCATGGCTTAGATGGGGAGTCAGGTATAAGAACTAAGATTTGTCCTTCATTCAGTGCCCATTTTCAAGAGAAATTTAGTGCGCTCTTTACTCTTAAAAAAAGATAGGTGTTTGCGTTTTTGTTTTTACTTATGATTTCCTACAATGTGTGTACTGATTAATAGTATCTTCTGACAGCCAGAGGCAAAAAAAAGCTGATTAGGGCCTGATTAGCTGTACATAACAGAAGGTCTCTCATCAGCTGTTATCTGTACTGGTAGCATTGGGATTGTTGTCTTATCTTTTGGTCTGAGGTGTAAGGATCTGTGCATGCAGTTGCATGAATTAACTTGTTGGGTCAATTGGAAAGTCAATAATCGCATTGCTCGCGATTGCAGACAGTGATAATAGCTGCTAAGAGACTTATTGTGAACCAAGAGGTGATATGAGGTGCGGATCCTTGTACCTAGTTCGAGCTGAGGGACTGATATCTCTACCTATAATAACCTAACATGCAAAATTTAGGTTAATTAACCTGGACTTCAACAAAGAGCTAATTCTAGCTTATAATGGCTACATATAGTGGAAGTTTCTAATATTACAGGCAGCGAAGCTGGTGGTACCTACATCTTCTGATAATAATAGAAGCTGGGCTAGCAATACTCATAACGCAGTTATTTATTATTACAAACTAACACCCCTGTATAAAAACGACTCTTCATGTTGTTACCCTGGTCGGGTTTCATTTTACAACCATGAGTTTGTTTTTACGTATGTTAGAAATAGTAACAAGTGAGTAGGTAGTTACATATTTGTTTTGGTAACATAGAGTGAGTGATACGGTAGAGTCAGAACATTTGAGTCATAAATATGTGTTGTGTTGTAAGAAGGTTAAGGTTCTCTTTGCCATTTACTTTAGTAAAGAGGTTATATAGAGGCTTTCCTGTTTGCTCAAGGCACACACTTTCTCCGGCTTCCAGTGTGTGCTGGCAGTGAAATAGTATCAGTGGGCTAGTGATTAGATCTATCAAGAGCGTTATGAACATATAAAATATATTAAGAGCACTGTGAGTTGTGAGGCAATGTTCATTCCTTAGCAACCATTATTGCTATTACAACCAGGGCAGATCACACGCGCATGAGTCCCCAATGTTACACAGGAGAGGTTTTCCAATCCAATATTGGCTACCAATTCAACGATTATAAACCAATCGTTTTCTCGCTCCAGTTAAATGTGTTGAACGTATCCTGACATGTACTGAGCTGTCACAGCATATATCCATTCCAAATACAATACTACTTGGTGCAATGCCCATTGCCGTTCTACTTGAAGTATAGAAGTACTTTAAATATAAAGTACTAAATGGAATATAGATACGTCCTTATAGTTTACAGGTTCACGTCATAAATACCTGTGTGGACAAAATATTAATTAATCTTGAGCTCTCGAAACTGGTGCTTCACCAACATGATTCATTGCTGGATGAGAATGCTGAATGCTCTGGGATGAAATAGGTGAGATAGCTAAGCACAATACACATGGCGTAAAGTGCATATGAATCTGTGACGTAGCTGCATGAGAGATCTTACAGTCAAATATGGAGGATATCTGAGGAGGCGTATGGCATTATATAAAAGCTTATTCAGACTTTCCACAATAATCATGCCTTTTGGTAACTCATTTTTGCTTGTGGAGATGGAGAGGAACGTAGCAAGGAAGGCGGTAGCTTGGATCGGAGATGATTTTATGAAGAATTCAGTAACCTGTGTTGATTACTCTCAATCTTCATATTGTGCTGAGATTTTAGGCCAACCATGGATGTTGGCTCGTCGAATCTGTTTGACCGCCTTTACTCGGCCCGCTGAGCACGTGAATGAGCCAAGACACACAGTTATCCGTCCTATCATACCCTCTCACGACCTAGCAAGACCCACGTTTCGCGGGAGCGCGCCTTGGTGGAACTAATGGAGAAATGAATCAGCCGGACTTTGAAGAGTACGTGAAACAAAATGATTGAATGCCCATGTCATTGATAAAATGGTAGTGGCCAAGCTAATGTCCCTCGCTTACCTACTTAAATGGTACTCTGCCGACCACAACAATCCCACTCACCAAAAAAAAAAAAAAATCCAACGCCCGAATTCCGTTTGTGAATACTCAGAAAGATCTCCACCAATACTGCCTCTCTGGTTGACATGGCACATAAGCTAGGTATTCATGGCAAATCATTGCCCATTCTGGCCTGAGAGCTACACAGGTCTGATCGTACGAGTATTGCTAACCAGCAGTAGAACAAATCGAAGCCATAAGCCTCAACAATATCGTCACAGCCGCCACTGCCGCTGCCAAACGCCACCGGGAGACCATCAATTATGCCTAACCGACCCAGACCAGAACCGCGATCGTTCATTCCTATAATTGGTCTGTTGGATACGTCTTCGCCAATCAAGGGCGGCGCGGCGGGGATCACTTGGGCGTCAAACGGCTGGGGAACGAGCGGGGTTCGCTCGGTTTGGTGGGAAATCGACAAAATCTGGGCTGGCATGGAAATTGTATCCCTGGAATCAATATGTCTGGACTCAATGCCATCCACAAGTTCAATAGCCATCTTTCCCGATGCCGGGCTCGACGCTGCGGGGTCAGCTCTGTTGGGGATACCGCGATCGGGTGACAACACGGCGGGGTCCAACGCAATGCTCATCTGCGACGTTATCGAGGACATGGTCCAAAGGGGGCCGAAACGCAAAGTAGTTACACGCTGGACCTGCTGCTTCTGTTCCCACGGAGGAATGTCAGTAAACATGTCGCTGTGCGAGGCTTGTGGTATCCCTCGTTGCGCCTATTGCACTGTCGAACGGATTCGTGTCAAATCCACAATTCCAAACGACGGCCATATCAACTGACGAGCCGCCCGATCGTCAAAACTTTATCGCCGACGAGACTGAGACTCTGCACATTGCAATACCAAGACAAGCCCTTCGATCTGCGTTGTGTCGCACATGGACTAGCATCTGCCGTGACAATTCTGTCGTATTGGGCTTGCTTGGTTACGTATCGATACGAGCGAGGAACCGAAGGAGAAGATGAGCCGACAAGGTCGATGAGGGCCTGGTATGAGGGGATAGACAAAATCGGAAGAGCGAATTTTGTTTGCAGCGGCGTTTGGTTCATTAGAAAATTCGATGGATCGTCATTGTTAATGATGTCGTTTTCTCCGTTGCTAGTTTGTAAATTGCAAAAATGTCTCTCACGTTCAGACCTGCCTTTGTTTCTGATTTTTTCTTCCATCATGCAAGTCGCTCATCCGTCACTGACTGGACGTGGGGCCTTTATTTAAAAGTACGCAGCTGCGTATTGTTACCTCGGAGCTAAGGCTCGGACCAAAAAAAGTAACGAAAAAAAGGTCCCACGCAACAGCAAATGTTTCAGACCAAGACATTTTATTCGATTGCATCAATCGGATCGCTTGAAGACAGCAGGATTTGTGGGGCAACAGGAAAGAGATGAACTGTTAAGGGGATACTCGTTTGACACTCTACCACCCGGGAAATGTCCAGGTCTTGAATAACAGGTATCCGCCGAATCAACCCCACAAGTCTTTTCGCAGTCAACAAACAAGGCAAATGTCGGTGAGAGTTTGGGATGGGTATTTGAAAGCGAAGGATTGGACCAAGTAGGGAGGAATTGTTACCCAAGAGAAGGATGAGAAACGGAAAATGGCGAGGTGGACGTGCTGTGATGCACTGCATCCGGCCGCTGTGTCTTCTTTTGGCCGAATGCATCTCATGACCGCCGATGCTGCGAATCACGAGGACACGCCAACACCTGTCAGACTGGAATTTTGGCCCTAATCCCACCCCGATGATTCCTTGCCAAGTTTGCCTGATGCCGAGAAGCCCGACGACATCGGAACTTCCATTCATCCGGCCTATCACCTGTCCACCCAGCCTGTCTTGCTGGTACATGAAATAATTGCACTTTTCTATCACTGGATCAAATGAATTGCGCATCCCACTTCCACTGTAAATCTCACACCCAAATTCTTTTGAGGCCTTTTTATCCCGTTTGCCTTGACTTCGCCCAGTTGCCTTGCCACATGGCCGTGTCTCCTTTGACCATGACACTATCGTGCGTTGCATGGTGCCATCAGCCGGCTCATCGACTTGTTGCGTGCAGGTATTTCGGCCCAAAGCTGACCGACCATCAAATGGACTAGCATGCCTTGGGCATCCAGAACTTGCTGCCCTGCCCCCTCGCTATGTAACCATCACCAGGACCAGGCAAGCCTTCTAGTCCTGCCAGTGATACGCAAGGTTCGCCTTGCCTTGAGGGAGTGATTTGATTCGAGTGTCGCCTCGTTTCCTTGAACAATTGGGGTCCTGTGATGATAAAAAGGCACCCAAGACAGTCAATGATGCGGACGTGATGTTCATCGAGTGAAATGCTTAAGCCTATGATAACTTTCTCCGCGCACCCTTCCGAGGGTTTCATTGTGGCACAATTGTATGGATAGAGGGCCTCAAAATGAACAATGTAACACGGAAAATGCATTTTAACCAATGTCGGGCTAAACTGTCATATATATTCACGGCAGTCCCTTTCAACCATGGAGCCACCATCATACACTTCAACTGTAGACAAGTCGTATTTTCAAGCCCCCACTGTTTCTTTCAACCTCAGATTCCCCAACCAAGCCATTTCGAGACCAAGTGGACATGCAGGTGTAAGCCACCATGACTATGGCTCACCATGGGCTCCACATCAGTGCCAAGTTTCAATCACGGTCGCTTTGACTGGGATTCGCATAATTTGAATAGAACTTCAGTTGAAGATCTTAATACACCAGCAGTCGAATCTAGTGAAAAGGATCTGGACGGAAATCTATTGGAGCTCTTTCTCCGAATCCCAGAAGGATCCCCCCGACTCCAATACTCAGTCGACGATCTTGCAACCATATGTGATATTGAAACACTTCAACATCTCAAAAACGGTGACATCGTCCCATGTCAGGAGCCTGTTGCATGGCTTGATAACCGACCTCATTTGAAATCGTCGGATAAACATTCGTATTGGAAAACCTCCGCATCTCTGTACCAGGCTTTGAGAGAAAAGGTCAGTTATCGAAAGTCGCTCAGTTGCTTCATTCATGCTCACGTAGAATTAGCGCTTGACTGGAGAAGGTGGAATGATGGTGAACCCATTCAACTCTAGCCGAAGATTCGTGTAAGACTGACCAGAAGTTCCATGATACATGCCTGACGCGATTGCTAGTTATCTTCCAAATCCGAATGCACAGAGTGTAGGCCCTCTCATTTTAACTGTGCCAGAGAAACAGGCTCCCGTTCTGAGCGAGTTCCTACGCAAGTACATGAACGCTGAATGTTCCATTAAGGCATCATTTCCGGTTAGTGATCACCATTCCAGTCTTGTTGCGGATTGCTCATTGAATCGGCAGACCCTAACCACCTTTGCCATCGAGTTCCATCTGCCCTTTCTTGTTTGGAAGCTATCAAAAGAACTGAAGTCTGACAAGAGATCTGGGCCAGATGGACGGCGTTTGAGGCAATCCTGGTCATTGAACTACCTATCAAGCACAAATGAGGCCTCGAAACCAAGCGAAGGATCAGACTGTTTGTATGAGTGCCAGTGGTCTTTCGTCGCCACGGGATTCAGCAAGAACGTATCAACAGTGTATGCCTCAACGGATACATACATGTATGACAGGAATGACCCCCTCGACAAGACAAGCATACGCTACTATGAAAGAAATTCGAGAGATGAGGAGGATGAAGAGGATGGAGATGTAGTTCGGGATCCCATTCGCGGGTCAGAATTGATTGATACCGAAGATGTGAGGGAATACTTTTTGCACACTCTACAAGAACGAGCAAGCGACGTTGCTGAGCATTGGAAATGCGCTTCATTGATGATTGAGCGGAAGATTCGCAGCTATGTGAGTATCGCCTCGTTCTCGTTCTGCTTCTTTGTCCAGAAAAGGCATTATGCCCCGACCGTTAGAGTGTAAGACTCTGACAGCATCTCGAATACTATTATAAACTAATTAGAATTTTTGTATTGCATATGCTGATCGTATTCACAGACTGATCATGAGGGCGCGCCTTGGGCGCAAGGTCCCGTCTCCTCACCACTGGGGGCTGAAGATGACCACTCCAAGGCTATCCAAAGGTCAAGAGACTGGACCACTGGAGTGAGCCGACTGCTCACAGAGTTCATTGATAAAATAGATCAGACCACTACTGCTTGGGATGCATTCAAGTCTCAAAGCCTCAATCGATTGTACACTGACGATGAGATGAAGGAGGGGCTTGGCAATGCAAAGTGGCTCGTTCAGTCGATTGATAATCAATTCGACGAACTCAAGAACCTGCAGGTCAGGTTAAGAAGTTCAAAGTTCAAGAACGAAGATTTTATGAAAAAGGTATTTGGCTTTCTTCACTTGAAGGGCTCATTCATCTATGCTGTTCAAGGAATCTTTGAATGACCCTAAGAAGGCTAATACTCTTCCATTAGCTGGAACTGCATATTCACGTGGAGAATAATAACGCCATTGTTATTCAAAAGGTCAACGTCAATCTCGTATGTAAACAGCATTCGTGAACGTTGAGGTCAAACAGTTGACATATTCTTACTCTTACAGATCCAAGTCCTTTCCCCTCCAGCGCTAGCAGCAAGTCTGATGCAATCGGAAGTCTTCCCTTGGCGATCCGGCATCCCTGCATGGCTGATCATCACAGGGGTGATCTGGGGATTGATATACGCCATGAATCCTCTCAGGAAAATGTTCTACCGCCATTGCGCGGACGCCCGTTTTATTCCGTTTTGCAATGCCAAGTATCATTACTTGACCTCGAGAACACCAACACTTCCATTACGCAACGAGGCATCAATTTTACCTGAATTACATTCAGAATTGGAAAGCATAAGGTTTCAATCACCTGTATTCATTTCTAGCAACAAGGTCCACACAGACGGCATACCGTTGGCAGACATCGAACCGCAGAGCCTACCCCCAATGCAGAACGCTTGTGATCTGCGGTCGCATGTGCCATGCGACAGCCCACAGTCATGATTCCACGATATTTTCGCAAACACTACAGTAGCTTGTATATAGTATTGTGTATAGAGTAGATTGGCTGCGGAGGGGCTTGTGCTATAAGTTACCTATCGTGTGCACAAATACAAATGTCTTCTCAATAAAATACATTTTGAGTTAGCTTACTCTGGGGTAGGTCACTAATATCAGACAATAAGATAGATATGAATCAAATAGTATAATAGATGAATGTAAGAACTACAAAGACTTCATGGATAAGGCAAAGGTAACTAAAAGAGCATCAGTGGGAGGCTTTAGAGCTATCTGTGACTCTTAATCTTCAGTAAAAAATAACACCATACTAAATATTTTTTATGTTCTCATAGTATCTGTTAATATCCTTTAATCAATAGTAGTAACCAAGAGTTATGTATATAAGTTCAACCTGTGATTAAATCAGGGTAGGTTAGGAAAGAAGATTCCTATTATGGCCAGACGTTAGGGAATATCGTCCCTCCTATCACAGGTGTCAGGTTGTCACCGAACAAGACCTCGTGTCCAGTGGCGATTACCGAAAGAATTGATGCAACTTGATACGTTGTATCGTGGCATCACTGAGGCCTGGATAAACTTGCTCTGTGGTCAGGCATGCGATATATCGAGAGTGGATATAGCGTGCGTAAATAATTGACATGTTGGCTATCCATATGTTCGAAAGCAGAAATCCGTTCGCACTTGAAGAATTGCTCTAGGTGTTGCCAGGTCTAAAAATGTCGCAGTCTGCGAGCGCATATTGCGCTACAGTGTCCTAAATAGCCCAAATAACATGTTGACCGTTCCCTTTTTTTTTTAAAAAAAAAAAATATGCTTACTGTAGATTCTAGAGATAGATGGATATGGAAATTGGATGAAACTCGGCAAAGTAAAAGTCAATATAACAAGTTTTTAATGGCCAACCCTATTCTACAACTCTAATTCCATATCACCTCTGTGGCTTGATTCATAGGTCACCCTGTTGATTCTCCAACTTTACTTTCAGTCAGGTTTAAAAAGCCAATTTTTCCGGGGACGCTTGATATTGAGCTACTTCTACATGAGTATAGGTATCGAGAATGTCTGCCCTTCTTTTCAGACCCTTTATTAGGTTTCATGGCAAGAGACTGAAAAGTTGTAGCAAAGTGGGCAGCGGGATGCATCCGTCCCATCTACTCTCCTACTAAGCAATTCGCAGAGCATAGAGGCTAGGCTATCTGGTAAGTTCGCTTTTGACGGTTTCAATTGACGGCCCAAACGGTTGTGATTTAGCTTTCATGTAAACTCAAAGCTACACCACAACCATTATTCCACAAACACCGCCAGCAAGGTGGATCACATGAAAGCTAGTCTGCACCATCTATCTCCTAAAGTTCACCAATAGCTAGGGCAGAGGGATATAAAATCTCGCTTGCCTATCATATCCATACTGCATACCTTGACCGTTAATGCTTCGATACGATACCCATACTTCAACCAGGAAGGACACTGTTGAATACAAGACAACCACCGTCATGGGTTCCAAATCAAGCAAAGCAAAAATCACATTCCAACACCTTCCGGCTGAATTACTCATCAGAATTGCCACAATGCTTTCCGCAATAGATAGAGCATCGCTGGCTCTTATCAATAGGGGTGCACATCTGATTATGGGCAAAGCATTGGAACTTAGTCCTTCGATGCGGTATTCTTTTCTGACTCGACTAGAAAAAGATGGCATATGGCCATCCAAATTTCTATGTCAATCCTGCCGAAAGTTCCACGAACCGCGAAAGGACAGGATGTGGAACTTTCAGGAAGGTAACCGGCCCTGCATCGCTAATGGTGCAGAGAGCATGGTTTCATATTTGGACTCCCCTTTCCTCCCTAGGCGAATATATTTCGACATGCTAGCTGTCATTTCCAGAAACCATACACTTGGGTCCCAATTATACAGCACTGATTGTCTAGCTTCCCACTATATTTATGCGGATAAGGATACAAAGACATCGGTACGGAGAGTCTATGGGTACTTTACGCTCAAGACGGAGATCATGTTGGTTCCTGGATCTAATCGAAATAACGCTCTACGGAGTATGTCTAACCTCCGAATATTATTTGAGAAGAACTCAAGGCATGGGCATATTTGCAAACATGCTAAATGGGTCGACGTTTGGCCATTCCTTCTACAGCCGGGCAATCCAACAGGGCAAAAGAGGCAAGACCAGAGACAACAGGGCCATCGAGAAGATCTTGACTTGGATGGAAAGGCTTTGCACGAATGCCTGTGGACACACCAACGTAGCTGTTGGACTCGATGTAATGCGAACTCGAGGCTGGAGCACGCTTTTGAGCAACCATGGGCATGCGAGGTTTGCTCCACCGACTACAATGTTGCAACTCTCCATGTCGGGAGCAGGTATTCAGGGGTCAATATTTTAGTCTTGACTTCGTGGAAGAGCTTGGGAAATGGGAGAGATGTCTATGACAGGCAGTGGACGGAGCATCTACAACGCGCCAGCGATGCTCCAGTAACTCAGTCCACAGCTCTCTGGAGCGTTGCGCCGCAGTTTGAGGAAGATAAGGTGGGAACGACTGGGTTTGTCTACTACCCATCTGAAAATCATGCATCAAAGAAAATTTTCACCTAAGCCTGGATCCTTCCCCTCCATCCTCCGTCAACACCGGCACACAGCCCGGCCTAGCCCCAGCTCGCCCATCACCCATCACTTATCACCCACCTTCAATCATGCCATGTATCTCACCAACTTGTACTTTTCACAACTACAACCTTGCTATGATTGCACAGACTTTGGTTTGGGCAACCTTGCATGCAACGATGCAAATTTTCCTTCGCGTCTCGCAGAGATGTACTACTGAATGATGGAAGCCCTATAGGGTTCGCTCATCAGGTTGGCAGCTCAACCTTATCGTCCATTTGACCATGGTTGACGAGCCGCATTCCGCCGGGCAAAGACCAACACCATGCACTAGCAACACTGCAATGCGAAAATCTTGGTTCGATGCACTAGTATGTCAAAATAAAAAGCTCCGCACTGAAAATCAAGCCTTACATTGTGCTAATCTTTATAGCGAAACTCTGGTGGTTGATGTTCGTGCCCAGGAATGGCACCAGCGCCGTGAACGGGTGGGTTTGGCCATCGCTTCATGTATAAAACAACCCTTCCATTTAAAAATGAGGCCTCCGGGTTATATAACTTCACATCTTGTATGTGCATCTCTCTCTAACAATCGAAGTATGAAAAGAGCCATGCGGCATGTGCAGATCCGGAAGGGCCGTCGTTTTTCAATGCCGGCCCTCACCCAGCTCAATGGATGCCGCTGAGATTCCAAATCAATTGTCCCAACTGCAACTAGCAAAACGCGCCCGGTTCTAGTATGTGATGTGAAGGAAGTTTGGTCGGATATCAAAAGGGCCTTTTTGTGACACGTCAAAAGAGGCGGTGCCGTCTCAAATGACGGTAGCCAAGGAATTAGGGGAAGATTTCATGATGCAGTGGGTCGCGGGGTGGATCTTTTCAGCGCGAGGCTCTGGTGAGGATCAATTTACCAAGAGCCGCCAAGACGCTGCCAAGCGCCAGACCGTCTCGATTTTACGTCACGCGCTGAATCCTGGATCTCGAATATATCTACTAGTTTCAAATCCGCCCCAAACTCTGAAATTTCTCGCGGCTCATCCGTGTTCTTTTTTTTCTTCGCAAATTAAAGCCACGCTGGCCCCGATGCGCAACCATAGCCTTCACCTGTCCGTTCAACATGGACTCTCCGGCCCAGATGTGGCGGGATCTCACGGGCAAGGATGAAGAAGAAAACCCCGTCAAGAAATTTTACAATCGACTTTTCAGAGCGGATATCGCAAGATGGGCGTTCGCGTGCGCCGTCATCGGGCTCTCGGCAGACATACTCGCGGAACATCCAGGCCCCAAGATGCTGGTCGCATCAATATACAACCTCGCAATCGTAAGAATCAAAATCCATTCCTTAATTCAGTCGGGCACTCATATAAAAGGCATCATTGCATTTCTTTTTCTTGAAAGTGCCAGTTAGCCCGCAAGGCCCACTCAATCCGAGCCCACCGAAATGGTATATGGCTTTCCTAGCCATCTCAATAGCCATGTGGATATGCGCATTCATCTTGATGTTTGTTATCCGCGTGTCTGCCGACCCTGAAGAGGTTTATCGGCTTGGAAAGCGAAGCGTCGCAGACGGTTTCAGCGACGACGATTCTGACACAGGGCCGCTCGGCCGACTCGAAAGTCTGACGATTGCATGTGGCTGCTGCGGCATTGCTGCGACGTAAGTTTCTTGGCAACAAAAAAAAGCAAGTCTAACCTAGATAGCATATGTTCTTTTTATCAATGTTATGCAGTCCACCAGATCCTAACCACAGGATTTACGAACAGCCACAATCGAGACGGGTATCAAAAGGAGGCCAGGATCAAATCCTCAAATAGCGAAAACACCTTTCTTGCAGTATAAAATCTAATTCTAAAAAAATACTAGAAATACTGAACTTAGCGACAAAGTATTTTATCACCAGTGCGGGCTTTGTCCCTTCCTCAAGCTTGGGGCCGGCCCCCTGCAACGTTCTTGACATGGTGGAGATTGTAACCCTTCATCTTGTTATTTCCAGCGAGAAGCCAGCCTAGGAATTTCCCCCATAAGATATTATCAAGTAGTTTATTTTGCAGTTGACTGAAATATGGATGACTGGAGAAACTTCAGATGCAAAGCCCATGTGGCTTGTGCATTTTGGACTTATGAGGATAACTGGGTTCAACGGAGAGTGGCCACAATATGTCTGTGCAACAAACACCCTTTGCTGAGTGCCATCACGGGTCATTCTCCAGGCGTCTGGTAAGGACTCGGAAGGTCATTTTACCTAAACGCGTCCAAGCATGGAGGTCAGGATATCATCCGTCCACAAGTACATGCAGGCATTCTACACGTGCTTCAAAGAAACATGTGATGTCAATCGAGCGTGTAGGTCGTCTCGCCCTGATTGGCTAAACCCTCATCTAAGACCTAAGTCTACTTATTATGACCTAAGTATACTTATTATGGCCTAAGTATACTTATTAAGACCTAATTCTACTTATTAGGACCCAAGTCCGCTTATTAATAACTTCCTTGTGGAGGCCTGATTCAGACATTCTGATGCGATGCACTCACGTGGATCAAGATGATAAGCGCTATGTTGTGCGACGAATGCGGGGAATGCGCCTCCATTTCACCCGTGCACATTGGGCTATCAGCGCCGACATGGAAAAGAACTATAAAACGAGACTAAGCAAGAGAGAGAACAAAAAAGAAAATGGTGAAAGCGCAAAAGGCAAAAAATCAGGGAGAGCGAGTTTGTCGCTCCTGTGAATCGAACACAGGTTTTCTCGGGATGCTCATTTGACCACAACGAAATGTCCTAACCACTAGACGAGAGCGACTTGATGCCGCTGTTGTGCGATGGGAGCTCGCCCCGCTTGTTTCGCCGCTGCGTTTTCATCACCTTTATTGCCTTCACAGTAATTGTGACAGGACTCAATGCAATAATATTTGCCTAATTCTAGATCTACGACCTGGGAATTCTGAATACGGGATACTCCTCTCCCGTCGTCACCGGAATAATATTGAATGTGACAAAACTGTCGATGTTCTCCGGCTCCAGCGCAATGAAAGCCAGCGCAGCATTCTTCTGCCTTGTCGTCACATAGAAGCTTCCCACTGGTAGGTTAATATGGCGATCGTAGGGCTCGGTGGTGACTGTGTTGAGGAAGTGCCCTTCGTACAGGGTGCTGTCGACCGATGCCGAAGTCACCGTGAGAGCCTCGACGGTACCGTTGAAGGCGTAGTCGAGCTTCTTCACTTTAAGCCCAAGAATCTCGAGCCTTTCGGCAATATCAGACCACGTTCGCGGAATAATGTAGGCCTCAGGCCTAGCACGCGTCAGGTTGGCGATGGAGGGAGTCGTGCGGAAGAATTCAATAGGCGCCTGCACCACGCTGCCGTTATTCATGTCAATCATGGTGAAGGTCCTATTCTCGCTGACATAGTAGTCTGTCACCACGATGTCGTCGTCGCTGTTGATGAACTCCTCCCGCGCATCCTCCACCGCAGACAGAATGTCCTCGAAGCCATCGCGCGCCGTTTCCAGGATCGTTTGGATTTTGATCAAGGCCGTTGCGACGCGGCGCTGGAAATGCTGGTCTGCCAGGCGGATGCCGCGCATTTCGCAAAGGAAGGAAATGGTCTGCATCAGGCCCATGGCATTACGACCCGTTCGGGCTTCAGTGACAGCTTCTTCGAACACGATGGGAGATCCTGCCGTCTTGTTTGACGAGCCCGTCACGTAAGGTTCCCAACGGAGGCCATGAGCCTCGAGACGCTTGCCCATGGCGGGAATGAAGACGTCCAGTACCTGCTCCCGGATTTTGGGATGGATATTTGGGTTAATCCCTCCCGAGATCAAAGAGTCGGCACCGTGTTGGTAGCCGCCACCGTAGACGGTTGAGGCGGTAAACTCATCTAGAAAATGTCAGTGGGTTCCTAGAGGAGGATGGAAATGAAAACTCACGCATATCGATTGAAATGTGCGGATTCCAATCGCTAACCACTCGCTTGATTGATCTGGTTTGCTCTCGCATGAGCTTAATATGGTCACGGTTAGGGTCCAGATTGCAAGCAAGTTGACGCTGAAAATAAGACACTCCATCAACATTGTAGCGCGGTAGAATCTTGATATCCATCTTCTCCAGAATAGACTCAGCCCAGGCCTGATCAGCATCCATCTTACCCAAAAAGGCCAGAATGGACTGATCAGCCGCGGGCTCATTGCCATGAATGGCTCCTTGCAGATAGACTCGAAGCTTTTTGGTGTTGTGAGAGTCTGGCAAGGATAAGAAGACGTACGGGATCGCACGACCCTCTTCAGACAGGAAGTCGGCCGATTGATAAGACATCCAGTCATTACGGCGAGCGAGTGACCGAATGAAGTAGTCTAGTTCGGTCAGTCACATCGGCCTCTGGTAACCTTCGGACATTTCTTACCAAGCTCTATATCGTCTGTCGGCCCATCCGTTCCATTCGCAAACGCCGAAGGAACTGTTTCGGGGTCAAGGAACGCAGGCGACAACAACGTCACATTGACATTGGGAAAGTTTTTGGCGACAATGTCGCTGTCCTTCTCGACGGGGAGCGAGTTTTCGCCATACTGGAGTTCTGTTTGAATGCCACCGGACTGCGCGCTGGCTATGGACGCCCATGCCAGTGCCGCACCCTTCCAATACAATGATTCTCTCATCTTTCAGGATATAAAATGGAACAGAATTGAGAAAAAAAATCTAAAGCCAGGATGTCTTCAATGGGCGGCGGGTGAACATATCTACTCATATCTGGAACCCTGTCCATGCAGCCCATCAAACTTATTAGTTAAGGTTATCTTGCGCGCGCGGGGTAAATGGTGTTGTTGAGTGATCAGCGCGGTTTAATCAGACCTTCCATGACATGGTTAGGGGTATCTCGGGGAAGAGCGGGCACTCGCCAACATGGCTTCGGGTTGCTGGGAGGGGTTGCGAAGGATAGAATTCCTGTTTAAGGCTGTGCTTGGCAATGCCGAGCAATGGAGCCACCGGGTGTAGCGGGTGTTAACGGCGCTGTGCCTGCGTCTCCTAGTCGGGTGAAATGGTACCGTCAGTCAAGGGTTCCAGTTTTCTTCCACCTCCTGTTCGTGAGAAGCTCCCAATGTTCGGTCCCAAAATCGGCGGTGACCTCATGGCAAACAAGCGTGCGGAGAATTAGACTCCTCGACCTGCCTCTTTAGGTAATTACCATCGGTATCTACTCCGGGTATGCTTATCAGTGACCCCCGTCAAGAAGAAGCGTATCTGATGATTCAATTGCCAAGACTTGTCCCACTTTTTGACATTGAAACGGTTGCGTTTTGGAGAGGCGCAACTAGTTCGAGTAGGATTCTTATCCGCCGCCTATCAACAACCATGCTGAAATCATTTTAAGGGTATTTCATTAATTGAGACAGGTGAAGGAGGAATTAAAGTATTGCCAAGGTTTGAAGTACCTTGTCTCCTTGCGAGGCGTCAAATAGACAACCTGTGAACCACCAGAATACCGTACACCTAATTGAAGATGCCATTGGACCTGCCTAATATTTGCAGACATACATATTCTCATAGTAAAATAGCAATGGGACGAAAAGCTAGGGAGCTGGTACCATTTTACCGACCGCCCGCGAAAAAGAGTACGTAAATGGCCAAGAAAATCAAAACCAATATAAACAGCTGGCTGCAAAGATTCAGCTCTCCCCAAGACTGGTGCTCATCGTGATCATCATGATGGTGATTGTGAAAGGTGCGATATTCCCGATTCATAGTTGGGTCAGGATAGTAGGTCACGAGAGTGCTGTGATGATTGTTGTGATGATCGACGTGGTGATGGTGGTCCACGTGATGATGATCAACATGGTGATGATCGACATGGTGATGTTCATCATGATGCTCATGATGCTGTTCATGGTGATGCCCGCTATTCTCTTGATGCCCGTGGCTGTGATGCCCGTCGTGATGGTGATGGCCGTGCATTGTGACACTATGTGGTGGAAAGGGAGTAGCTAGAGGTGGGATGCAAGAGCTATTCTTTTTCGGGTGAAATGTTCCTTTGCCTTATTCCATGATGCTATACCCCTCAAATTGGTGATGAATGGAATGGGCATGGACGGACACATGCTTTTTTAAAACTTGAAATTCCTCTGGTGATGAGTCAGCACGACGCCAGCCTGCCCGCCAACGTTGTGATTCGTTAGGGATTGGAATGCAAGCCTCCATCCATCAAACATTAAAAGGATGCAGCACTCATTGCCAATATCCTCTTCACTCATTCTAGTCAAATCGTTTATTTGGTCTAAACTTGAAGCTACACATTTTAGATTTGAAGAGCAAAACGAAACTCAGTGAATATCCTGCCAAACATGTTCACCATTTGGCTCCAAAATGATCGCAGCTTCATTATTGATACATCAAACAGTGAGCTTGTTTGTCAAGCTTTACAACAGAAAATAGCAGAGGACTAATATCATACTCCGGAAATTCCAATGAGCTATCTCGAATGTTGGGTGGTATGTATGTCCTGGCCAATGATGGGATAGACCTGAAACCTTGAGCCGCAATCATACCCAAAGCCGGCCTTCCTATGCCTTGAAGACCTACAACAATCATAATCGCTAAGAACAACTTTCACAGGATGTTTTGCTGCAGTGTCATCGGGCGCAGGTCTTTGTGACACCTACATCATGGGCTTGCTCCGTTAAAATCCCATTCCTGTCCTTAACCAAGCACATACGACCATAGCTCTCAGAAAATACGGGATCCCGTCCGCTCTCCCATAGTCAAGCTGAGAAGCGGTGAATTAGTACTCGGGTCGGTGACGACCGGGGAATCCTCGCTGTTGTATGTTTTTTGCTTCCGCATCTCCATTTATTTTTGTTCGTTTGCATTTGTGGGTCTCCGTGTGGATAACCCTACATGAACTGCAGACGACGTATCTAGACTACACAGTAGAAGACCAGCCCGTGTGGTCTTCTTGTACACTCGCAGGTATATCAGAACTCAAGAACTAACCACCACTGATACTGACAGCTTTTGTTGACCATGTATGTACGCACGGCGGCAAAATCCAGAGCTGATTGACAACGCTCGCTTCTAAAGAACAATCATTGCTATTGCTCATCGGCCGAGGTGTGGTGGCTCAGGTGAGAGAGTGGTACCTGAAAACGCCCCATTTCCTTGCAACAAGTGCGATATTATAAGTGCTGACAACACAGTTGACTCGTGTTAGTGCAAATGATTTGGCGGAGCTAAGAGAACCTGGTCAGTCTAACCAGGTAAGCAGCGAACTTCAGAAAGCAATGAAGGTGTGCGAGACACTTACTTGCTACATCCACTTAGGCCTTACCGTCGAATCAGCTGTACCATTTTCGATTCAGAAGCAAGACCGCTGGCCAACCATCATCAACATAAACTGTCGAGGACTTGAATCCTTCCCGGGGGTACTGTTTATTAATGACACCTGTTATTATCCAGCATACTCGTCTCAGTTCGAAAGAGTAAACCCTACCCAATTAGTAACTTTAAACTTGGTTTCCTTCATTTTATTCATGATTTGTCTGATGGAGGATTCTTATCAACCTTTAATTTATCCTTGTTCTATATTCGCGGTTTTATTCATTATTTCACATACTTCTAACAGCTCGCTTAGTCGTATTCCTCCACTATTGCCATGTTTTCTAATCTTGCATCTATGAACAACTAAAAGCTTAGAAATACCAGATGGATGAGGTCTACTTCTCGAAGACGATGGTATTTGTAAGACGGCCGATCCCAGTTATTTCAACCGACACAGTATCTCCATCCTTCAACTGGTACTGGGGAGTCGAAAAGTACCCTATGCCTGGGGGAGAACCCGTCAAAATGACTGAGCCCGCCGGCAATGTGGTACCTGCAGTAGATGGTTAGCCTCGTCTATAGAATTTGTCACAAGCATCAAAGCCATTCAAACAAGTGTCCATTTACCTTGAGAAAGGAAGCTTATGAGCTCTGCAGGGCGGTGAATCAAGTCGCAAGGGCTGTCTTGAAAGACCTTTCCATTCACTTTGGTGACGATTTTGTGGCTTAACAAGTCGCCAAACGATTGCGCACTTGCTATCACTGGACCCAATGGAGCAAATTTGTCAAAAGCTTTGCATCGCGTAAACTGATGTCCTCCGCGCTTTGGATCTTGAAGTCCGCGAGCAGTGAGGTCATTTCCGGCGGTGTAACCCAAGATGTACTCAGGAGCATCCTCGACGCTGACGTTGAGGGCATCCTTTGCTGTAACTATAACAAGCTCACCCTGCTCAAGTTAGTTTATCTAGTCTTCTAGGGCCAAACTTGGCGATCCCAGGCGAATCGTAACAATGCACTTACCTCAAAGTCAGGGTAGTTTTGTGCTGCGATTTTGGGAATGGATATAGACCCGGGTCCAGCGAGCGCTCGCGAATGCTTGTACCACATGACAGGGTCAAGAGGTACAGTCAACTGAGGTAGGTTTAGTTGGGAGCTCTTCACAACAATAGAAGCCAAAAACTCACATTGGCTTCCTCGGCATGTGCGCGGTAATTGAGGCCGATGCAAATAATGTCGCCCGAGAATGGGACAGGTGGGAGAATCTGGCCGAGCTGTTAGTACCAGCAAATGACAATGATTTGCAAAATGCAAAGTGCGAACTCACCTTCTTCACGGTCACGGTGGATGCTTGGTGGTTTTCAAGGAGGTCAGCGTACGAGGAGAATCCATTAACGGATAAGCCAACAAGCTGTGTCTCCTCCGAAACTGATTCAAGCGGAGCGAAATATTTCTGACCGTCGTCAGACTCGAAATGAACGAGGTAGTTCCAAGAGGACATGTTTGCAGGCTAAATGAGCTTGTTGGGCTTGTTAATCAAGTTGTCAGTAGCGATTGAATGAAACCGACGACACCTCTCCCTCGATGGTTCATATACGACGAGCCGCATCTCTGCCGCAATGACTTAATTGGATACGCGCGTCGATCCGTGTGCTTCACAATGCCATGGATCAACCCCTGTCGTATGTGGGTCCCGAGCCGGAGCAACCCTCGGAGGAACTGGAGAGGAATCCTCCGGGGCACGCGGCGAAATCTAGATTTGGAGCATTAGCCTAAATATTGTGCCAGCCATAGCTTAATTGGGTCTCATGGTACAGCATAAGCTCAAGGCAAACAGGACATTACCCCGCATTAAAAAAGTTGTGAAAGTTTAAAATTTTGGTGTATGAGAGATCATGTAGGGTAGTTGTGGTTTTGCCTCGACAATCCTGCACTAATTCACAATCTAAAAGTAGACAAATGGGTTGTGCTGAGTTATCGTAAATGTAAGGGACTTGAAATCCTATGAGAATATTGTAAAATATCATCTATTTCTGCTATAGTTTGTGTTACGTTGACTTAGGCCAAGGTTCGCGAACAATATGTTGAGGTTACGAACCACAATCATACTACCATGGCAGTGTCAAAGAGTAATGCGCAGACTCCTCATGAAATGATAAGTGAGTTAAGTTGATTGCAAACATTATAAATTCAACCTTGTAGAGATACTAGTCGGTCTTCATACGCAAACTAATCGTTTATTAATGGTTCAATATCGAACACAATTATATAACACATCCACCGCCTAAAACTCAAGGGGCTGCAGGCATCGTGCCATCGATCATCATCTCTACAGTCATCTCAGGACCCCAAACAGACAATGGGCCAGCTTGGCTTCTTTTGGTCGGGACGCTCGCGTTCACCAGGTCCCCGTCAGCATAATGTTCAATGGTGAAGCCAGTGGGGTCGCGCCAGTAGTCAAAGATTTGGGATCCGAGAATGTGCCTTCCAACCCCCCAGACGCTCTTGTACCGTTTCCCAGCCAGATAATAATGGCCGATAATCTGAGTGTCAAAATCTTCCACTTCGTACGAGGTGTGGTGCATGCGGTCGCGCTCGCCGGGCGGGGCCCTAAACAAGAAGAGCGAGTGGTGGTCTGAGTAGCGCTCGCCAAGATCGAGGTGAAGAAAGGCTCCGGTATCCAAGTCTTCATTGGATCCTTCGTACACAACGTCGGAGGGGACAAAGTTGAAGTTTCCGGTGTACCATCGAATCTCCTTGTCCCACTCCGAGACAAGGAAGCCGTAGTGACCGACCTTGTGAACCAAGGCCGGGCCGAGATGAAAGCGCTGGAATTTACCTGCAAGGTTAGTGGCAGATGAGTGACTAGTCTGACACCCAATGTATGTCTGAGGATCCTTACCGAATCTCTGCTTTTCCATGCTGCCGTTCATTGGTCCCCGGCTTTCAATCTGGGCCGACGGGACCGAGTCACTCAGCTGGCGGTCCCGGATTCCGTAGACGATGTGCATTGGGAGCCCGGCAGGGGATTTCAGCGTTACCCTTCGCCCACCGCCAGGAAGATCGGACAGATCGGTGATGCTGGCACCGTCCATGGCGGCAGCCTTGTCAAAGTCTGCCTCGGTCTGGGCGAGCCAGGCCCCGCCCCCAAACACAGGATTTCCTGTCGCTGACTTGCGGGCGACGTAGCAATATGGGTCTTTGCCGTAGCCGCGATAGAAGATCGCATCTTGGTGGTCGGTGTCAACCTTGACCAGGCCAAAGTCGGATGCAAACTGTTGGAACTTGTCAAGGTCCGGGTGCTCAAAGTAAACGTGAGAGAGACGCTCCAGTTGGATCTTGGACGCATTGTTGTGGATTTCTGGGAGTCGAGTTGGGGGCAGCATGTTTGGTGAAGATTGGCTGGTAAATATGGTGGATTTTATTGGTTATGTCGGAGGCAATGATGCAATGCTGGAGAATCCGACAAATATCGGATTCAATTATATGATTTAACGACGAATTTTACAATGTATCAATTGTAAATTCCTGGCGATGTCCAGCGGCGGATGATGTTGGGGGAGAAATTGGGGAAGAGATTGGGTTCCTCCGGTCGGTTGCGCCGGTCGGGTTCCGACCCCAGATGCCGGAACATTGCGCCAATATGTTGATCACGCGTTGACAGATGAATCTAAAATTGCGTGCAATTACTAATCCGGAGAGATCGAGATGGTCAATTATCCAATTTTAGGAAAAATAAATACACCTCAGCGGTAAAAAGAAAATACGCCGACTTGTGTTTGTTCTGCCAAGTCCGACCTGGATAGATTACACTAAACATTTGTCATCATGGACCAATTTTACCAATATATTGCCTGGTCATGGGCTGTCGTGGCTCTGCTGGGAACATTCAGGCTGCTATACATTGCTTTTCGGCCTGGTCTTCGAGATCTACCTGGACCATGGCTCGCCAAGTTTTCGCCCCTCTGGCGCGTGAATTTTGTATGGAGTGGAATGGCTCACGAAAAATATCGCGAGCTGCATAGGAAACATGGTGCAATTGTGAGAACCGCTCCTAATGTTGTTGACGTCTCAGATCCGGCTGCCGTTCCTATTATTTATGGAATCAACAGTAAATTTGTCAAGGTAGGTAGTTGCCTGTCTTTACGTGTTATCCTGTTAATGGTTTGGGTCGATCAGTCTGACTTTTATCACACCCTTGACACCCTCTATGAGGGGGCAGAGATGCCGAGCATGTTTACAGTCCTCTCGCCAGACGAACACAAGGCCTTGAAACGACCGGTGGCCCAGAAGTTTAGCATGACATCGATAAGAACTCTTGAGTATCTCGTGGATCCGTGCAGCGAGATATTTATAGAGGCCCTCAAGAAGAAGCAAGGGCAAGTTGTGGATCTCGGAGCCTGGGTCCAATGGTATGCGTTTGATGTTGTTGGCGCCATCACATTCTCCAAGAAGTTCGGCTTCATGGAGCAAGAGGCAGATGTCGAGGATGTCATAGCTGGCATCGAAGCCGGTCTGCGGTATGCTGGTGTTGTTGGGCAGGTCCCATGGCTTCATCCGTTCCTGCTTGGAAGCAGACTTTTTCGAGGCATATTGACTAAACTGGGAAATAAGAACGTTATGGACATTGTCACCAAGGTTATTCACCCTCTACCCTTGTATTGTGCACAATTGATGAACTGTGCTGATGGTGAGTATAGATGGTGCTGGAAGCAATAGAGCTCTACGATTCAAGCAAGGATGATGTCGAGAGAGCCGACTTCCTGGCGTACCTTCGGAAGCAGTCGAAATCAACTGGCGAGTCAATGGGGCAAAAGGAACTGATGAATCATTTGATGAATAACTTGTATGTGTCACAATGACTTTTGATGAACTGCTAATCGCTGACAAGGTGGTTGCAGACTTGCGGGCAGCGATACAACAGCAATCTCTTTGCGAGCCATCTTTTACTACGTAATCAGAGACAAGCGCATCTATCAAAGACTTCAAAAGGAAATTGACGAGTTTCACGAGGCAGGGAAGCTGTCCACGACCATCAGCTATGGCGAGAGTCTGCAGTTGGAATACCTGTAATGTTGCCCCGCTGTGAAGCAGATGAGGACTCAAGCCACTGACATGACCAATCCTACTGAGCAGCCAATTGTGCATGAAGGAGGCGATGAGGATGCATCCCGGTGTATCCTACCCTCTGGAAAGAGTTGTTCCGAGCCAAGGTGCGAGCCTGTGCGGTAAGCTTCTGCCCGCCGGCACTATTGTGGGTGTGAACCCGGCCGTGATGCATCGCAGCCGCGAGGTATTCGGCGACGATGCGGATGAGTTTAGGCCCGAGCGCTGGCTTGGAGACCCAGAAAAGGTCAAACTAATGGAACGACAACTTCTCACGGTGAGTGGTGGTCATCATTGTCTTGGAAGACATTCACGCTAATGGGTGACGCGCGGTAGTTCGGAGGTGGCGCCAGAAGCTGCATTGGGAAAAATATCTCCATCATGGAGATGGGCAAAATTGTTCCACAGATCCTCCGGCAGTTTGAGATCGAGTGGGCATCGGAAAAGGCGGAGTGGGATATAAAGACGTTCTGGTTCGCCAAACAATCTGGGCTTTTTTGCAGGTTCAAAGAGCGAGTTAGACAGAGTAGCAGCCAGGCCTGAGCCCGGCAGTTGTGAACTCTCGGAATAAAACATTATGCTCTGCACAACGGGCTTTACTCCATGGGACACATGTACGTGCAGGGATCTGCAGTGGCGTAGTGGGGACAGATTTGCCCGATTGACTCCGTCGGGATAACTCTGCAGGCCGAAGATACTTTGTAGATGTCGGTCAATGGTCTCCAGTATGGTACTTATTGCTCAACAACAGAAACCTTCCTGTAAATTCAGTCACTACGATGGGAGCATGGATTGTCCACCTGTTGCACTAACTTGGCCTGCGGGTGCTCGGTATACCGGCAGTCACCAGATGCATCAGATGCAAGAGGGGGCGCGAGGCACACGGGAACGAGGCCCTTAGCCTCCATTGAGCTAGAGCCATCTCAACCCCGCAATGTCAGTGGATCTCCCCGCGGAGGGACCGGATGGAAATGTCGTATTATCTACTTGTCCTGTTTTTTCTATCCGAGCCTGCTCTTCTCCAAATTCCACCGAAACTCTTCCTTTGTATCGACGCATTTGCCAGCGATATAATGCAATTTTTCAGCCTCGAATCAAGCTCGCCCAGCCCGGGGGCGCGCATTCAGCGACCCAAGGATGACAAAAGCCGTCTGAAGCTGCGAGTGTGCGACAACTGCAGAATGTATGTGTTCCCCTCAGTTGACGCTACCGGCGAATGAGGACATTTGTAATAACCGTGACCGTGAACAGAAAAAAGATAAAATGTATGTAGGCAGAAGATGCGAGGGCGGCTTTGAATCCGCTGCTAACTCATCATCATAGGTGATATGGGCGCGCCGACATGCTCGGCTTGCTGTGCACGCGATGCAGTGTGCACATATAGCAAACATAGGAGAAAGCCAGGTATGGATCCTTTATCACTGTTGGCTTGGCGGACCTGGGTTTAACAGCTATTTAAATTTAGGGCCCCCAAAACGACGCGTCGCTTATGTCGCATCTCTCGCTAGCTCAACCTCATATCCCTTGCCTGATGTGCATGACGCCTCCTCTCTCACCTTGGCAAGTCCTCATTTCTTGGCCAGCGCTGTGTCGAGCAGTTCCTCAATACCCATGGCCATTTCGGATGTGAGCTCCGAAACGGAGGATTTTCTGTGAGTGAATGACGTTCCGCCGCCATGTGATCCCATAGACTTACTTGTGCAGATTAGAGCTCTATATGCACCACGTGCAGCCCGTGTACCCTTTACTACATTCACATTCCCCGGAGAGCAAATACGGGATTTCTAAAATGTCGCATCGGTTGAAAATGGCAATCTGTTCCGTTGCTTCATTGTTTGCTTCCTCCCCTTCCTCTAACCTGTCGCCAGAGTACTTCGCCAAACGTGCCGAAGAACACGGCCAGGGTAATGAGCTGACCATGGACGAAATAAAGGCTTCCATCTTGCTTTGCCTCTACAATGTATCGTCGTATGTGGGTTGGGGTGTCGTGGCCGAGGTTGCACGCATCACACGCATGGCGGACATGTATCGCCGCATATATATGAATCAACGCAAGCAAATCAGTGATGGCGGCGGGTTACCAACAGGTAAAGCATCAGAATGCGATGCCGAAGAATGGCGTTCGGTCTGGTGGTGCATTTATGGGCTTGACACCCGATTCAGTGCCATCGCGTGAGTCGAGTCTTCATTCCCAGTGGCTGTTACCATCTGTCTAACCTCGATTTAGGGTCGTATCTCATTCTATGGCCAGCCATGCACAAGGAGAAGTCGCGCTACCTGTTGCGTCTGTACCTCAGCTGACAAACTCTCAACCCCAAGAAAAGTATCACGAGCATAGTGCCGACTTTCAGCTCACACTCTCGCCCAAGTTCAAGCTCTGGGAGACGATGGAGCTTGTCTTTTCTAGGTCTCCATGTCCCGCCAGAAATCTCTACCTTGGCGCCTGCACCTTTATGAGATCTATTACCGAACTCAGGTCCACGGCAAGCCAAAGCCACGAACCATCTTGGCAGGCACGTTTCCGAGAGATCGAGAGTGATTGTGCTGCAGCCATGATGTTCTTGCCCAGCTGGGTCTTCAACCCAGCCCGGAATATCGCCAATCAAGAACCTGAAACCGAGCATCGCGAACGGCTGGAGACCTTGATGGTCTGGCACTGGTGAGAAGTTTTGAATTACCCCTCGTTTGGCTTTACATTGCCGCCCACTAACCTGGCTTGTCAACTATAGTGCTTCCCTGCTCCTCGCGCTTTTAGCACCACGATTGGACGACAATGATTCTGCAGTGACAGAATCTTCTTTGCAAGAGAAGTGGCAAATCGTGATATCCAGGGCGAACGAATTGCTTCGTGTCGTGCAGAACCGAAAACCAGATTCATTTCACGCTATCGACCCCATCAGCTCTTACATCATTTTTATTGCCGGTGTCACTCTCACACTGGATCACAGTCTAAAGCCAAAGCTGGCAGACGCAAATGCACGTCCCTCGACTCATATCGATCTTCTGTTTTTGTACTTGTGTCAAATCGGGCGCTACTGGCCAATGGCAAATATCCTCGCAGGTGCGTACTATGAAAACATGCCAAAAACCGGATATGCACGGCTAACAACATATTATAGATGGATTGAGAGGGTTGTGGGACAATGGCATTGTGTGCCGCTCGCATAAATATGTCTTTCATGTTCTGTCTGACCTCGTACTTGAAGGCAAGATGCTTCACGAATTGATGAGTGGAAGCGCCGTTTTCATCCCCTCGCAATCCGAAAATACCGAACAAGACAGTGCTCAGCCGTCGGACGAAACGGCTCAACCCAAAGAAAATGAGGCAGATTTAAATGCGAACGTGCTCTCTAATTCCTGGGACATGTCGGATTTTGTTTCTGAGGACATTGATCTGGCACTGGATTGGGACTCAGTTTTCGCAGGACCTGATCCGATCTTGATGAATGTGTGATTTCTTTTTAATTTCTGTTTGTTCTTTTCTTCTTGCATAGATACCATATATGATTCAAATTATGTCATCCTTCAAGAGTAGATTGTCTAGTTAGAGTACAAAAGGAATATTACTGTCTGGCCTTCAGGCCTTCATCGCTCCCTCCCACGCTTGCTTGAGCTGATCCTCGAGCTGTGCCAAATTGCGGGCCTGTGCAAAGATGATAAAGTCTGGGCGCACCAAAACGTACTTTGTCCCGCGGTCGAGTCTTTTCTGTATAGCATTGGCGTCATATCGCCTGAGCGTCATGTGGCCAGCAGCATGAACATCGTTCATCGTTGCGGGGACCAGCGGCTCCAGATCCAATCCTGTTTTGGGGTGTGACACGGATGTGCTCTCTGAGCCCGCTGATAAGCTTAAAACTTTCTTGGCTAGAAAGCGAGCGGGCAGGTCTAGATGGAGCAGAAGCTTGCGGATGTTGAGCAACTCGTCTTCCGAGGGTGGGCTCAAGAGCATCAGAGTCAAGGCCGCTCCCGAATTGCAAATTAGGCTATCCGAAAGAGCAATGGTTCCGTCAACATTCTTGATGTAAACCTGTGCATTTCTTGACCCGCCTCGTTCACCCAGGTAGCCACCCGTCACCCCAAGATATCCAGTTGCATCAGAAAAATGCACACGGGTAAAGAGATCTCGGAAGTACGGCAGCATGTTCAGCACACTGTGGAAGCACCACACAGTGAACGGTAGCAAATTTGACTTGGTTTGCATCAAAGATCCATTGTCAGCGGTCAGCTTTGTTGATTCATCGACACCTTGGCGACGCTCGCGGCTCCATGCGTCTAGAAGGGCAGCGCTGTCATATGTGTCTTGTTTGCAAGACTCGGAGTCGCAAAGAAGAGAAAGGCGCCATGACAGACCGAGCGCGTCTCTCAACCCGTTTGCGATACCCTGGGCGCCAAAGGGAGGGAAAACGTGTGCTGCATCACCAATCAACATAACTCGTCCATCATACCATCGATTGACGACCTTCTGGGCAAAACTACGAAATTAGTGAAGTTCATGTCAAGTTTAGAGTACAATACTTACTGCGCTGGCCCGCACCTCACGACCTCAACACAATCCCATGGGAATCGAACCGGAGCTTTTGGCTGTTTTCCTCCGCGCCTGCGACACATTAGTAACCAATCTAAGATAAACAACTATCACAGAGACAACTTACCGCAGCCTGTGTGGTGCGAGGGCCAAATGCGGCTCCATTTGCTCCTGTAACAGCACATCTGGACTGCCAAGGATTTTGAAGTTGGGTGGCAACTCGCACTCGTATCTAAAAGCATTCAGTATGCTGACCAACAATTAATACGTTTTCTAGGATTTTTCACCTCCAATATTTTTCGTCAGCAGGACCGAAACGCCCTGTAGCAACTGGCATGGTGGGGTGAGTGCAGAAGCTGGCGGCGATTTCGTTAGCAAGGGGCACCAAATGGCCTTCTCAGGCAGCAGCAGGCAAGCGGTTACGCTTTTACATACTGCCATTCTTTGGGCCAAAACAAGTCCCATAGCTCTTCTGGCTCATATCCCAGTTCCCATAATGGAAATTCTGGGTGCGATGCCGGAGTGGGCATTGTGACGCGCAGGTTTGCGACAAGCCATGTTGCCTCATATTTGTACCTGGCGGGAGGAACACGAGATTAGTATACGTGTTTTCTCTCTTAATCTAAGACTTTTAGACGTGTGATTGAACTTACAATCCGGTCTCTTGCACAATACCCCGTCCTTCGAGGTAGTGCTTTCGGACAAATCCACGCTTGCCGTCTGCACCAACAAGGAATTTTCCTTGGACCACACACTTTTCTTCCACCCCTTTCGTTTGATAGACAGCCCTTACTTGATTCGCACTCTGCTGAACTTCAATAACCTCCGAATCGAGGTTTAGCGTGATGTAGTCCGACGACTGAGCTTTCTGGCGGAGAAGCTTTTCTGAGAATCCAACCAAGTTAGTCAATAGGGCTGACCTAGCCCAATCGCGAGGGGTGAATGGCCGTATGGAATGGTTTTGACTAACCTAAGCCCGGTTGAAGAATAGCTGATGCGCTAGGCGTTGCCTGTCCTGACCAATCCGCTGTCTGATCCATAATCATGAATGGCTTGACATGGAAAGGACCATTGTGAAAGTTGAGAGCTTCCAAGGCTATGGAAAAGGTTTAGTGGTGTTTTGATTATGAGATCCTGCCTTTCGGGGGCATCCGTTTCACGTACGCTGGCTAGTTTCATTCATTTCTTCCTCTGTGATTCCTAAGACAGACGCGATTCTCGTCGCATCTCCTGCGAGGGCAATGGCTCGCGGGTCCTGGCAAATATCGTGCTGCTTTTCAAGTACTACAGACTGTCCAGGTATCAGCTTTTCAAAAGTTCTCTGCGGTCGACTTGTAAAAATAAACATGCCAGATCATTGGACAACGTACTTTGACCTGGAAGTTGCTCAATGCCAAGGCGAGGGCAAGCCCCGCAGGACCAGCGCCAACGATGACAACATCTGTGTCCTGCATTGCCAATTGAGTTTGAAAAAAAAAGAAGAAAAAAAGAATAAAATACAATGAGAGGTAAATTTGCGGTTTATCGTGGTATTGACCTGGTACTTGTGTTTGTGATGTAGCGAATTTGAAGTTGTCTCCTTCAGTCAGCAACCTTTTCTGCATTGGCCTCGGTTCTTTAAACGGAAGACATCGATATTCTTTCAATCGGGATAATCCCTGCAAAATGACTACGCTAGAACTGGCATGCTAGAACTGGTTCCGCCGAACTTGCGGTACGAGCCGCTGTGGTGAAGTTGGGGAAAAGGTGGGGCTGCGGAAGGATTGGGTTGGATTGCTCCGGCTGTTGCTCAATTCCTCCGCGAGGCCGTACCGACCGAAATCTCCGATACTTACTATACACAAACTAATCAGTTGCAGATTTTTCGATGAATAATTAACAATATTCGAAACTAGACAGGCCAATAACTTGTACTTGCAGCGGCGTCTTGTGTGAAGGTCCAACGATTGGTGCATCTCCCTTTACTGCTGCATATTTAGGGGCTCGGCCACAGACAGTACTTCTCTTGCGCCTCTGTACTGCTTTTACCATTCTCACTTCTTAGACTTTCATCCATCTTAAAGATCAAAATTCCTCCATCCCAATCAACATGGCCCCCCTGTGGACCCATCCCAGCCCGCATCTGACGCGTCTCGATGCATTCAGGCGACATGTCAACAGTTTATACAACGTCTCTCTCAAGGACTATTTCGAGCTCCACCGATGGACAATCGAGAACCTAGAGCGGTTCTATACTGAGCTGTGGAATTTTGCGGGGCTAGTCACATCCAAACACCCTTCAGGTGTCGCGGATTCGCTCACCCGAATGTGGCCACGACCAAATTGGTTTCCTGGGGCAGAACTGAACTTTACAGAGAACCTCCTCGCTACAGGCCTCGCTGCGCACCCGGATGCCATTGCCGTCTCTGCATGTCGCGAGGCTGCAACGGAATGGAGGCATTTAACATGGGTTCAACTTCGACATGAGGTGGCCAAGTACGCGAGTGCATTGACGAATGCTGGTGTGGAGAAGGGCGACCGTGTCGCAGGTTCGTAAACGCATCATCATCGCTTTCATTGCTTTTGCTTCATTTCCTGTGGAAATTTACTAATTATGGACATTTTTTTCGTAGTCGTTGCGACAAATTCTCTGGAAGCTTTGCTGATTGCATTGGCCTCTGGAGCCGTCGGGGCCATCTTTTCGTCATGCTCGCCAGATATGGGACCCAAGGGAATTGTCGACAGATTCTCTCAAATAAATCCAAAAGTTCTATTCATCGAGCCACAAGTGCTATATGGGGGCAAAAGACGCAGTTTCAGAGACAGGCTGGCATTGGCTGTAACTGGACTGAAGAGCCGGTGCAGCGAACTAAGGACGGTTGTTGCCATGAATGATCCGAGTTGGATCCAAGCTGAAATGTAAGTGAGCGCGTGGCAAGCAGAAAGGTCTTCACCCGCAGCTAACCAGTAATAAATAGAGTTCCACTTGATAAATTCCTTGATGTTTCCGTCAAACCTCTCAATTGCGTCCAGGTTCCCTTCGACCACCCGATATACATTCTCTACACGTGAGCTCTGCCTAATTGCCTACATGTGTCATGATTTGGTTTTCTGACAATGACTGCTCCCAGTTCCGGAACTACGGGGACACCAAAATGCAAGCCATCATAAAATCCCTTTCTTTTGACCAATATGCTAATTGGCTGGTGCAGGCATATGCCATTCAGGAGGTGCCGCCCTTCTCAAGCACAAACTTGACATGGCATTGGGCATGGATATGGGTATAGACTCCACATACTACCAGTACACAACAGTAGGCTATCATCTTGAATGCATTTGACTTGATTCTTATACTAAAATTGACCTGCAAGATTGGTTGGATGATGTGGAATATGCTCATCGGTGCCCTCAGTCTTGGGACTAGAATAGTGCTCTATGATGGCAATCCTCTTTATCCGTCACCATCATTTCAGTTGGAAATTTTGGAACAACAGCGGTAAGTAGAATATCCTTGATCATATCCGCACAACCTACTTCTTGCTTTGGCGGCGTACTGACCACGTATCTCCAGCGTGACCCATTGGGGTACAGGCCCGAAATTTCTGACCACACTGATGCGGGATCCCCAAAGCCACAAAATTGCGCGCCGTTTGGAGAGTTTGCAAAGTGTCATGAGCGCGGGTGCAGCTCTCGGCGCTGACTTGGCTGCTTGGTTTTACAATGACGTGTTTCCAAAGCGTGTTGGCCTCCACAACGGGTCCGGGGGAACAGATCTACTCGGTGCCAGTACGTTTTTTCTTGCGTAAAAGCTGAACAGATGCGCCAAGCAGTCGAGATTGGGTTATGAGCTAATAGCCGAACTAGTCGTGGGGGCAAACAACCTGGCTCCAGTTTACGGGAACGAGCTAGCTACCCCGGTTTTGGGAATGAAGGTGGAGGTGTGGGACTCGGATGGCAACAATGTGGAGGACTCTAAGGAACGAGGGGAACTAGTCATTACGAAGCCTTTCGTCAGTATGCCTGTGCAATTCTGGGGTCATTCGGGACAGCAGAAGTATCACGATGCATACTTTTCCCTCTTCCCTGGAGTTTGGGCGCATGGAGATTTTATATCAAAGAACCCCGAAACCAAGGGATATCTTATTTACGGCCGAAGCGATGGAGTCCTGAATCCTGGAGGTGAGACAAGGCCATTACGTGTTTCTTTTGTTTACTGCAAAATGCACATGTCAACTAACTAGCCAACTCGCAGGAATCCGCTTTGGAACGGCAGAGCTATATGATGCAATAAGTCACGTTTCCGAAATCGAAGACTCGATCGCCGTGGGAAAACGCATCAAACACCATGGGAGCAAGAGCGACAAAGACGAAGAAGAGGTCTTGCTATTTGTGAAATTGAGAGGGGCAGCCGTTTTAGATGGCGCACTGCGGTCCAGAATCGCAAGCGAAATTCAGAAGGCGCTCAGTCCAAGGCACGTGCCCGCAGGGATATTTCAAGTCAAGGATATCCCGTACACATTAAGTGGGAAAAAAGTGGAAAAGGCTGTCAAAAGCGTTGTTGCGGGAGAGGAAGTCAAGATGAAGGATTCCATCATCAATCCCGAAAGCCTGAGCGAGTTTATTCCGTTTGGAAAACCCACCAAAGCTCATCTGTAGTGCAAGCGTCATGATTTATGACAGGTCTCATTACAGCCCGAGCTCGCGCTTACATACATACATACATGGCAATAACTACTATCAGTAAGTGCTCTTGAGCGATAAGCATTCAAGACACTGTCATTGGCAGTTCTTTTCTCAGGACTGGACCAATGGTCATAGCGCCATCATCCTTGTTTGGGCAAATCTGCAATCTGCAATCTGCAATCGGCAATACTACAGAGGGTGGGTGGTATGCAGTAATTAAAGTGGTGTCAACTTTATTTGAACGTCTTTATATTTATTTACGCGTTCTTAAGTGACATTAAGCTATGGGGGACTATGTATTTATCTAGTCGTATTTATCCTTTAATAACCTGTTAACCTTCACGTACCAACGTCTTCTTTCGTTGATAATCCAAATCATCCATTCCCAAATCCGATATAACCAGCACATTACTATTCCCTCTCTGAGTCTGGCATTTTGCAGCTCAAGAGAAGCGATGCGCTCATTGAGACAGGCGTTCAGTGCCCGTTGAAACTCAAGTTCTCTTTCGTGCTCCCGTGACAGCACAATCTTCTTCTCCTGTGGCTCCGAGAACGATTCGGCCACCCGTTCCTCCGATAAATGTTCCTCCATATTCCGGTTTGGGGGGTATTCCTCCTCCTTCTTCTCCCCCTCTTGCTTTGATAATTCGTCCTCTTCCTCTTGTTCTGATAGGTAATCTTCCTTTAGCTGCTCTGTCACAAATTCCACCACCTGTTGCTTCAGCGAGGTTACTTCGTCGTCGTCGTCGTCCGATGATAGTTCCCCCTCTAGTTGTTCCGACAAGAATTCCACCACGTGTTGCTTCACGGAGCGTTCTCCCCCGTCCTCGTCCTCGTCTGACATTTCTCCTTCCAGCTGTTCCGATAGAAATTCCACAACGTGCTGTTTCACTGATAGTTCGTCGTCGCCATCCTCGGATGATAGTTCGTCCTCCAGCTCCTGCGATAGGGATCCCATGGTTTGTTGCCTTGGTAAATAGTCGTCGTCGTGGTGCCCGGATAATGATTCGTCTTCAAGCTGTTCTGATAGAGAGTCTTCCTCCAGATCGTCTGATAGAAACTCGACCACGTGCTGCCCCGGTAGAAAGTACGCGTCGTGATGCGGTGGTAAGAATTGTTCGTCGTGATGTGGCGGTAAAAGCGGTTCGTCATCATGATCCTGCGGTAGGCCTTCCTCCTCGAGTTGCTCTGATACGGAGTCCGCCTCAGATGGCCCTGCTAAAGACTCCTCTTCGGACTGCTCCAGTAGGGTCTCCTCCTCTGACATGTCTGGGCAGTATTCCTCCACAAAATATCCCGGTCCAAGCGTAGGCGGTTTTAAGTTGATGATATCTAGGGTCAACGAGGCCCAGCTCTGCTGCGAGCTCTTAATCTTGGTTCGCATGGCCTCGTTTTCTCTCTCAGCGTCTTCTCTGTCCTCTTCGCAATATTGCATTTCCAGTCTCAGCTCCTCCAGATTCGCCATTAATGTAGCTTGTGACTCTTCAAGCGCTTTGATGGTGGCGCGAAACGATTCATTTTCTGCCCTCATCGCAGCCTTCTCGGCGTCGTCGGCCTCTGCCTTCCTCTTGAGCTCCTCCACCTGCGCCAGCAGCGAGTACACATCTCTGGCTGCCTTTCTCTCCGTCTCCTCAAGGCCGGTCTCCAAGATGCGCTGTATCTCCCAGCTTATCGGCTGCTGGCTGTTCCAGTACGCGTACTCATACTGAAGCCCAACGGCCTTCTCGAACTTCCAGTCGACAAGGCTGTGATTGGTTTGCTGCCAGTAGAACTGCTTTGAATGACTAATGAGCATGTTAGCAAGGTGAGATGCTCACACACACATGTGCTCAGCATACTTGGTGTCATGCTCAAGCACACTCTATCGGCTGGGCCTACTTACCTGGGCTTGTGGTGGGAACCCTTACGCGAGTGGGCTGTCTCCTTGTAGGACCGGGGCCATACTGCCATATCTTCTAGACTCATTTTGGTATGTTAAAAAAGAAGCGCCAGGTGCAATTTTGCAATAATAACCGAATTTCCAAGTCAAAAATGGCGACCGTGGTTGGTTATGGTTTAAGATGTTCGAGGGAAATGCACGCCGAGGGGCGGGAAACCCTTGGGACACGCGCAACCGACGAATGCGTGCTAGCCGGCTGCATCCCAAATGTATTAGCTGGATCAGCTAATCCGCACTAATGTGGCTACGCGCCGCGATATTGGATGGTTTGAAGCCGTAGATACAGCGGGGTGGGGAAGAGCGGTGAAGCGCCTAGTTCGCCCTAAATGATGCGGGATATACGTGGCACCCGGTCGTTGCGCGACAAATCACCCGCGAGTACATGCCCACACTGCGCATCCACCCATGCGCACCAGGTCACTTGAGCTCTCAACACATCGTCGTACCACCAACAAAATCGCTGCATTTGGAACCAGCTTTTGAGGGAGGTTGGTAACAGTCCAAGGCCTCAAGACTCCCAAGCAAAGCCTTGGGCTGCCAGCCTCCCTTTGAGGCCCTTGATCAGTATGACCGTCCAAAGTCACGGGCAAATTCCCTCACTCCGGTTTCACATGTGCTCAAAATGGCAACTGGATGACGTTGATCATCTCCGCTTTGCCGTAGCCCCCCCGTGAACCACCCCCCCCCTCCCCGCGAGGTTCCTGGCAAGGTTCACGTTAGCGAAACCTAACAGGGGACTGGGTATCAACTCGCCAACCTCAACTGCAGCCATCTATATCTTAGATATACTGCCCCATTTCCCCTCTCCATTAAATCTTAAACTCTTTAGTGAATTTGACCGTCTACTGATTTGTTTTGAGCGGTGTGGACGTTGAGATGCAGAATGATGTGGCAAAACGGAGTGCGTGGCAAACAACAACAGACGACAAAAAAAGGGGTAAAAAACACTGAGAAAAAAAAACATGAACTAGGTTTGTACGGCCGTATCCACGTGTTTCCATTCATTTACCTATGTATGCGGTTTGCTGTTCGCTCCAGTCATCTTGGACCACGGATCAGAATTGAGCTACAGGGTAGGTACAAGAATCCCTGACCACGACAACGAAAAGTGAAACAGCCAACATCACGTCACTAAACGGATGATTTGAGTCAGAAAAAGGATGAAATGAGATAATAAGGACTTTTGCGAATGGATTTTCTAGGAGGCGCAAGAGTCTGAGCAAACTAAATGAATCCTGAATTAGCATCTCAATAACGCCATGAGCCGGTGTCAGACGATGCGAAATTATGGGACCGTGCGATCAGCCTAAATTATGGCGCGTCCCCTATCCAACTCTGGGAGATGGATCGGTGTTCCCAGAGCTCTCAGCCTTCATTTTCAGACGATGGCTTTTGAAACGAGTAAGACAAAAATTGGTCTCAAAAACGTCGCCTCAAGTTCAAAACGATGGGATTTGAGACTAGTGGCATGGAGCTTTCTAATGAACTTGGAATTGAGTAGAAGAAACAAATAGACAGACTAGGTCTTGTTTATTTATTTTACCTCAAATCATGAGCACTGGAATGTGGCAGTAATCGCCTCATGACACTGAAGAATGGAAAATAGGATTTACAGCTGGGCTTGTGAAACATTGACTCAGTATAGGAATGTAATCAGTTATTTTCATTTCGATGACTCGGCTCATACCCAGGCAGCCGATACTTTTTAAGAGAACCAAATCCTCCGCATGACCAGGAACCTAAAGACCCACATCCTCTCACAATGAACAACTTTGGCGGTCTTTTCTTGGCTCTGATTTGTTTGCACGTCTCAAGCGTGCGAGTCAGAGCCGCACCTGAATGTTATGTGGCTCGCGATGAAGGAGCTTGCTCATCCGATATGGCATCAGGACTTCCGCTGGCTGATCCAAGCAGTTCCAATCCGGGTCTCAGCGCGGATGAGTGTCAGGCAGCTTGTCGTCGAGACTTCACTTGCAATACCTGGTCAATCACCCCAACCAAATCCTGCGATCTTTTCACAGAGACATTGGACAATGCATATGGCCCGATGCCGGATACGGGCTATTACTTTGCTGCCTGGAATTGCCCTGGGCAAACTTCGACGATAGAGTGTCGGGCAGCAATCTGCTAATGCTCTGCGATTGCCCACGTGTAAAACAAAGGTGCAAGGATACTACGATGGGAGGTAGGTTTCAAATACACTTGATTTGATGGCAATCCGTATTAACAGAAGCAGTTTCCTCGTTTATAATACATCATTTACGGCACTCGGCATGTTGTTCATAGATCATATCACGTTATGAGGCTACTACATGGCCCACCATTGGCATGTGTGCTGTTTTCAAGTTTAGAAGGAAGATTCAAAAGCAGTTTTAAAGGATTAATTATATACCTTTCATAACAGAAGCAAATTCACGTCTTGTCCCAGAATCTTTCGCATACGTCTTGAGGCAGTGCCACCTTTCTCTGGGTTGCAGCATATATTTGCAACACAGGCGATGCAGGGCCAGTGGTCTTTTGGCAAACCGCCACGCATGCTTTATCCTTTGAGTTCTTGGTAATATCTCGCAGTTGGGATAGGAGCGTTGCCACTGCCCGCAAAGCTGTCTGATTCCGGTCTACAGTCTCCCAACGCTGGAAATCCGCCTCAACGTTGCTGATATCGATCTTGCTAAAAACGCCGTCCGAATGGACACCTTGAATGAGATTTTGGGTTCGGCCAAACCAGAGCTGTGGAAGTACTACCCCAAGCCGCTTCCGTGTCGTCATTGACTTGATCTCTGCCGCAGCGGTCTGTGGGATACCGGAACCGCGAGAGATGACTCGGATTTGCTTCATCCTTTGCGCTTTGGGGCACGTGGGCGGAGATTGGATGTGTAATGCGGAAAGCGCGTCAGAAAGACTTGACTCGTCGCTGGTTTGGTTGGCCGAGCCATGTTGTTGTTCAGACCCTGTAGGGATAGACTTTTGGTTTGATGCATCCACTTCGAATCTGATGGCGCATCTTAATCCACCAAAATCATACTCAAGCACGCGATGATGACTAGAGATGTCGAGCATTCCGGGCTCAGGTTGAGTAACGGCCGTTTCAAAATGATGGCCCCATCCCATGCCACCTGTTCCGATCAACCTCCTCATACTCCCCTCGCACCGCTCAACAATGAGCGTATTCGAAACTACAAAGATATTGATCCGAAAGGCCTCCTTGCAGTTTCCATGGGCAAAGTCCAGCAGCTTCCTCATCGTGTTGCGGTTCAAGAGCGCATCAACATGATCGAATTTGTAGTTAGGGTTCATGACTGCTGCGGCGCGAAATACCACTTCAAAGGGATATTCGGGCAGTTTGAACCCATCCTGATCAATAAATTGCCAACCAGCATCTCCAGAGACGCGAAAAGGAACTTGACGAGCGACGTATTTGGGTGGTGCGCCTGCCGTGGTCAGATTTAGAAAAAAGGGTGGGGGAAGGATGAAAGAATACCTGGGACATAAATGGTTGGGTGGACATCCTTGACCCAGTTATAGCTGCACACGAGATGGTATCCGCAACTGCTGGTGACGGCGGTTGCTGAGGGCGTCAGCTTGGAGCTTTCAATGCTGGCTAGCATCTGCCCCGCCCCTTTTAACAGCCAGCTCATTTTATTTTCGGGGCGACGGCGTGGTTTCTTCTTCTTTTCATCGCGATTAGCTTCTTTTCTGGTATGCACCGATGACAACCCACCTTCGGAGAATTTCCCTCATCATCTTGAACCCGGCCCGAGGGCTTGCCTGGTTGCATGTTGCTACTCATATCGCCAGGCGCTAGTGATGCCCGCAAAAATGATTCTGTTATCTGTGCCTAAAGGTTTCCTCGCTAAGAAAGCGATATAGAGTTTGGCCTGTGCTCTCGCCAAAAGTTCACGTGAGATTGGCGAGAGGAGGGTCTAGACAACAACGTCGTGTTTTGATTGGCTATGAGAGATCCGGCAGTGGTCGGCCTCCCCCTCAACGAGCCAACACATTGAGCACGGGACCAATGTTGACAATGTCACGCTTTCCGACTGATTTTAGCAGTTTTCTAGTGAAGCCGAGGTTGTGCTTGACTTATCTAATCTGCTGCGGTGAGCAATGGTGGGACAGTGACATATGGTGACGACCCAGCATCGGCTTCCATCTCATTTTGGGGCAAGAACTTTGGAAATTCCTCTGTGTTGTGTATCATCCAGGCACATGCAACTGCGCCGTCATTTTAAACATTATTGTTTGGATTACTTACAGTCTCAACTGGTGCAGGGGAAAGAGATGGAAAAGTTGCGCCATAAGAGAACCTCGCTGTTTGTCGGAGACACAAGACATGATAGGTGAACAAGTGACCCTGGACCGATTTTCTCCGACGCCGACATAATATTGAAGGGTTGAATGCATTGTAATTTGAGGCATTTATCTTGTCGTGCGAAATGCACCTGCATGAATAGCCAATAAAGCAACGTTTCACAGCCTGATTGACGCCATGCATACATCGAATTCAACAAAAGGCACATTGGAGTGACGCATAACAACTACCCCGCACGATAATGGGATTACTATAAGTAAACCCTGGATTCAATTCAAACATTGTGTATGGCATTCCCTAATACTCCATAAAAAGTTCACTTTCAAGAATACCACCCTACTGAGTGCAAGAAGAAATTAACTTCAACCATCATGGCTACTATCGTCGCACCTTTTAGCACCCTCAGCGTCCCGGCACCTGCCCCTATTGAGGACAGCGCAGATCAAAACCCTCTGTCCCATGCATGTGCTCGTCCTCTAAGCTTAAACTCTACCATCGCCTCTTTTGAGCCAACTGTCAGGGCACCATTTGATGCCATTCAGAGGCTTTTTGACGGTCTTCGGGCCAACCCCGAGAATGCATCTTCTCTCAATGCGACCTATCCTAAGCGTGGCATTTTCAAGACAGCTGCCGCGCACAATTCCTACTCGGACCAAAAGTTCACTATTGACTTGTCGCCAACCCGCAATGGCCGCATCCCCAGTGATCTCCGGGATTCGCTAGCCAAGGCTGGATTCAATGACGTCTTGGATTTTTTCGAGACAGTCAATGACACTTATGTCACGCCCATCCTCTCCACGCTGTCTGATCTTGCTGGGGTTGATCTTCGCCAAGCTCACAAAGGCGGAAATATCAACTACCGTTTGTGTGACTACAGCACAGACACTGCGGATCCCGAGAGCAGCAACGGGTGCGGTGCTCACACTGACTACGGGACATTTACCATCATTTTCCAAGACGGGACGCCCGGGCTTGAAATGGAGGACGCCAAGAAGCCGGGAGTGTGGATTCCCGTGCCCGGAGATGCCACTGTTGTCCTTGTTGGTTGGTGTGGCGTCATTCTCAGTGGCGGCGGTATCCAGGCGACCCGCCACCGGGTCAGAAGGACTCCCGGTGAGCGCCGGCTTAGCGCCGTCCTGTTTGTGGCTCCGGATCTTGATGTCAATTTGCAGCCCCTCCAGGGCGCTAAAGTTGTTCGGCCGTTCTCGGAGGAAGTAATGTCTGGCAAGCACAATGTTGGATGGTTCAAAGAAGTCATGGGTAAGAAGTGGAGACGCCGTGAAGGAAATGAGGAGTTGGATGAAGGAGAAGACGCGACCACGCAAGACAGTGACATTGAACGGTTGATCTGGAATTGAGAATACTGCGCAATTATTTTTAAGTACCTCGGGTGATAGAGTTCAATCACATCACTGCAGTTACAACCCGCTCTTCACTGTCACACGCACGTGTGATCTCCATAGCTTCAAGTGACGGCTGTGAAGCCCTCCAGATGCCTCGACGAGTCGGTATTGGGATTTTGGTAATGGGGAGACGATCACGACCACAGTCGCGCCTCAAACACCATCCCAGATAACACATGAGCCCAGCTCATCACATGTTAGTTGACCCTAGATGCTGCTCCCTGCCTGACGGTAGCTCCAATAGCCCTGGACAACTCCCTTGTATATATGGAGAAATCAAAGGCTTCTATGTATATGGAATCCAAGATTCCGCTAGGTAGTCCAATCCGCAGGTCGAGTAGTGGCGTCTGTCGAGGAATTACAGCAGTCACACTCTGCGTTGACACCATTTTCGGTAGTTTGGAGGCTTGCAAGCTTGTTTCTCGGGACTGAGATATGCCGTCACTTGTGACAATCACTGTTGTGAGGCTACATTTTGGGTCGTTCAAAGAAGCAACTGAGAGTGCATCTGGGTGTTTATTTGCGACTTGAAGCTCGGATCCGAACGTAATCCTCTTCAGGTGCAGTGGAGAGCAACCAAAATATCGAGGCCTTGCCCATTATCGTAGCCCTCCAGACGTCATCATTTGGGAGGGAGACGCGGCGGACTACGAGTGGCGCGCGCATCGTAATGGGGCCGGTGAGGGTAGCTCCGGTCTGTCTTACACGTCCCGAGTGAGTTCACCGCGACAGAGCAGATGGTACTAGCAAATGAATCCCTGGCTGGTATTGCAAAACAAAATACAATTGCCTCTTGTGGCATCATGAGACACGAAATAATGAAGATCCTGTGTCACCAGAGACAATACAAAGGGAGGGTCTTGATTCGACTCAGGTAACTCAATCGCACGGGCCCAAATAAACAGCACCAATGCGTAGATCACAACTTGACAATGGGAAGCGAGGAAGCCACTGCCTACTATAGTCTGTTAAGACATGGGGTGATGGAGACTTCCGAATTATCACGCATAATACGGGAGGGTCTCGTTTAGTTCGGCCCGACTACTGTCATATACCGAGTAAGTTGGACTACTCTACACAATGAGCTCCGACAGATTCAAGTTATATAAGAACCAGAACCCAGACGCTCAGGAAGACCTTCTTAGTGTGTTCCATCATCACACCTTTCTCTATTACTCCCTCAATTACCAGGCAATCTCTATCAATTGATCAATATGAAGATTTCTACCACTGTTGCAGTCATTGCCAGTCTTTGCGGCCTAGCCTTCTCCGCACCCGACTCGGGCGATGTGATCCCCAGGAGCGAACCTGATGGAGTCATGGAACGGGAAGTGTTGAGTAAGTGGTCCCGGGTTCTCGCCAGGCGTTGTAGAAAATAACTTGCATTCTGATCTGATTTTACTGACATCTCATTCTTCAGCAGAGAGCAACGATAAAAGATTTCTTATCGATGTACCTACCCGCCCTTGTCCTGTAGGCGAGCGTCGTGACCATCGTGGCAAATGTCGGCCGATCTTCCAGTTTGGTGAACGGGACCAGTTTGGCAAACGGGATCTTTCCTCAGATGCAGGCGAGAAGAGCCAAGACAAGCGGTTTCTCATTGACGTCCCTACTCGCCCTTGCCCTGTAGGCGAGCGTCGTGACCATCGTGGCAAATGCCGGCCGATCTTCCAGTTTGGTGGGCGCGATCTTCCTACAGGTGCGGGCGAGAAGGGCCAAGGCAAAAGAAACATTATCACAGCACCTCCCCGTCCTTGCCCTGAAGGATATCGCCGTGACGCTAGCGGAAAATGTCGAAAGGTCTGGTTGTAGTTGGGTCTGGATTTTGAAACTCCCAGTGTCCTTTTGGAAGATCCACGTATGGATTCGGATCAAAAGCCTCATTATGAATCCCTGTATCATGGTCATGCTCAAAAGATCGCCCATGATTGACAGATTGGGTTTTAACCTCTTTTTGAGCTACAGGTAGCCCCTTTGAATACAGTTTTATCATAACTTGTCTTGAACGTGAAATCACCACATCAACATTGGGATTCTCTGTAGCTCCATTAGCCTAGACCCAGATTATAATCCCCCTCATTCACTTGAAAAGCTAGTCAAATACATGAATTTTGGACAGCCATGGAATCTTAAGCCAGGTAATAAGCTCATAATTGTCTCAAATTATTCTTGATTTTTACGGGATTGGTTTTAGCTGGAAAAGACACAGACCCAATGAATGGAAAGAGGGTCTATGGAAAGGTATCCAATGCCCGTGTGAGGACTCGGCTAGAACATGGATTGGGCCCTGGCGCAGTGGGAAGAGACTACCTAAGCGAGATGAAAAGGTGGTAAAGGGATAAAAGAGAAAAGAGAGGAAAGGACCTTGTTCCTTAAATGTATAAATAACATTCAATTGAGCCCCAAATGCAGTTGTCGTGAGGCTAGTCTGCCGCCTCGATGCTGAGGCATGTTTAGAATGTGTGCAAAGGCCATCCATCACATGATGATGCCTTTTGATTTCATTTAGAATGTAGGCTGTCCCGTCTAATTCCCTCCAATTCTTGGTATCTCTGCCACTCCGAAGAATTGCTTCACAATCTCTCGTTTGATGGGCTTCAAAGAGACAGTGCACGGTACCTTTTCCTCATCATTTATGACCCTGATGAGCTGGGGGTGCATGTATTCGGGGAATGCCTTTGGGAGATCCACCTTGATGCGTTCCAGGGTGATATCCTCAGGCGCAGTACCCTTGTTGGGCCGTATGAGAGCACCGCAGAGCTGTCCTGCCTCATCGTTGGGGATGGCAACGACATATACCTCCGAGATGTATGGGAGGTCTGCCAATACCTCCTCAACCTGGATAGTTGACATTGGGTGGTCACCGAATTGAATGCCTGGATGCTTTGTTAGAACACATGCCATTCAAGTATTGCTAGATAGAACCGAGGCTTACAATCATCAGCCACTCGCCCGTCACAAATGTACTCGCCATCCACAATGTGCGCAAGATCTCCAGTCTTGACATAGCCTTCAGCATCAAACGCATCCCTTGTGGCATCTTCATCACCAAGATAACTATGGGTAGCCAAGGTTAGAGCAAGAATCAAGCAAGTATAGCCACGGAAGAGCATGCGACCTACTGTGTAAATATCATGGGATGTTTGACCAAAATTTCACCATGATCTCCCTCTGACAACTTAATCTTCACTCCGGGCCATGGGGTACCAATCGAGTGCTGTTTTCAAATGTTAGTGTTTTTTTTTTTGGAGAAAGTTTTGCCCGGGGTGGTTCCCCTACTTTTATTTTGTTTGGCTTCTGAGCATCAGTCTTTAGTGCAACCAGTCCAGTCTCGGTGGATCCATAGAGAATCTCAAAAGAGGTTCCACTGAGGTTTGTCCAGAATTCCTCCAACTGTGGGGAGAGCATTGAACCACTGCTCGACATCTTTCGAACATTCTTGATGCCGTTTACATACTGTTGCAGCTCGTCGTCCGGAAGGCTGGTGAGCTCATCCGTATAGACCCTTCGGAGCTGGCGAAGCAGTCCAGGGTTGAAGCCCATGTGGGTAATCTTTTTACTCTTGAGGAGGTCCCATATGGCTCTTGCATGGTTGGTATCCTTCATCGCATAGATTTCAATGCCACTGAAGAGCGGCGCCAGAACACTGGCCGCTCCACCAATCCAATATGGCGGTCGGTGGCTAATGGTTGCGCTGTCCGGCTCAAGCCTGCTCGGAATGCTCATCCAACAATTGGGGAGCACCGCACCCTTGGGAGGACCCGTAGTGCCCGAAGTAAAAATAACCAAACTGGGACCAAGGGGATGAACTTGAAGCGAGTAATCAATGTCAACCTTTTCCGTGGGAAGTGGCGGCGCACCGCTGGAGATGCGCAGGACCGGAATATCTCCGCCATCATTATATACCTTTTGAGCAATTTCGTTGCTTTTTTCCATGTGAAATTTGCCAGAAAGAATGCATACACACTGAGCATGCGATATGAAAGTAGTTGCTTGATCAATAGGAATATCGGGAGCTATTTGATGCTGCATTAGCTGTTGAGGGCTTGCCAAAGTGAGTGCCTTGACCTACCGAATGGCATGCAAGCGCCACCAATTGCTCGGATTGCACAGAAAGAGACAATAAATTCATAGGCACTGCTAGTCAAAACACCAATATACAGACTGGCTTCGTTCAACAAGCCCTGCGGGCTAAACGACGTTGAAGGCAAAGACGAGACGATAATATCTCGTGTTTTGGCAATATCCGCCAGCATTTGCGTGTAGGTTTTGTCGAATCCATATTCGTCGTGAATGATGCATTTATCTGTTGACTTGGCGGCGGTGAGGAGCTTGACCAGCATGTGGTCGTTTGGAAACTTGACCTGGGAACTCGACGCCATGGCTCACACGTCTTACGAGTGGCAGGGAGGTTGGATGATTTTGGTTGTGATGGTGACAGCAATGTGATGAGCTGGATGACGACAACCCCCTCACCTCGCATGCGTCTGTCTCGGAAGAATATAAGGGCGGGCGAGATGACAGATGACAAATCTGACACATGGCTATACGAGTGGCCCAATCAGCCTTGGCCCCAGTGGCCCCTTTGAGCAAGTGGTTTGCGGATGCTATTGGTCATTGTTGTTCGCGTAATAATGTCGAAGTGCACATCGAAGGCAAAATTATGAAGACGGAATAACTTTCGACGCTAGCCAAATCCCAGGAGAAGGTTTGCGGAAATGTTGCTCAAAAAAGCCGGTTGCAGCGCAATGCCTCAAATGAAACACCATCAGATCATGGCGTCTCTTGTGATAGAATTCAACTGATGCATGGTCTTGTCAAACAAACTGTCCCGCCCATGGGACAACTTGAGCCAAAATTCGGCAATAGTGCTCCACACAGCCACTGGTAGTGGAGCATCAACATGGCAAAAGCTTGCATTTTCACAAGACAAAAAAGTAGAATGGCGCTCATCGTGAAGTAAGCACCCGGGAAACATTCATAGGCTCTGTAGTTTGGATCAACATATCATGCAGTCCGTCCAAAATGAGACTTGACGGTTCTACTACACGATATATGAGGTGGCAAGTTATCCTTGTATCATTATTGCGTTCTCAGCATAGCGCATCAGGACACATCTATCTTAATATTCATATATATACATAATATAATCCCCTGGTGCAATACACAACATTGGGGGCAAGGATTAGAAATTAAGAAATTACCAATTACAAAACATAAAATAATGCGTTTTGAACAAGTTGTACAACGTGATGAGTAAAAGCGGTAAAGGATCATACCATGTCAGTCCACCACCCGGCAGAACCCTCCATACTAGCAGACCAATCATGCAGCCGTTGACAGAGAGGTTCCAAATCCAGCAGAAAACGCGCATTTGTAGGTATTTGTTGGATTTGTGCGCCTTGGCGTCACCGGACACAGCCCATGGCGCTTCAATGCTAAAGATGCGGTCCTTGATGGCTGTCAAGTAGGCATATGACTGGATCGTCATGACGTGTTGCACGTTGTAGTTGTAGGCGCTGGTGGCCCACAACGGGAGTACAATCAGGCTATAAAAGAAGGACGGTATCGCAAAGGCAAGGTTCCAGACCTTGACCCATTCAGGCCGCAAGGCTAGAAGCAGGATACCGGGAATCGGGCCGATGAAGATGTTGAGAGACAATGAGAGGTAGAAAAGAAAGCCTAAGAGACAGGGGTTAACGGTATGTTACTCAGGGGTCGCAACTTCATGCACTTGCCTGTAAAGTAGCAAAGTTTCTGCATAACGGTCAATTTGGATCGCCAGAAATGCGGGTTGCTCAATAAAGAGGTGCTGCCTCCGGCCCATCTCATCTGTTGCGAGAAGAATGCCCTCGGGCTGTTTGGGCAGATTCCGGTGGCTAGGCACAGCGGGACGTACTTGACCGTCCAGCCGCGGTCAATGGCGCCAAAGCTAAAATATCCATTAGCATTGGAATTTCCAAGGCGGAAGCGAATATCTCACCCCGTGTGAACGTCCTCCGAGTGTCCGATATTTGCTGTTCCTCCCACTTCGGCAAGAGCAGCTCTCCGATACACGGCATTACTGCCTACACAGATGGCACCGCCCCATTTATCCCGGTTGACCTGAATGACACGGTAAAACATCTCTTGCGTGGCACCCGCACCTTGCTCAACCCACGTCTGGTCAGGGGTGCTCCGAAACCACTGCGGAGACTGCACAATGGCAATCTTCTCATCGGCGAGGTGATGAACGATGAGCTCCTTGATGAAGTCTGGGCGTGGGCAAAAGTCTGCGTCAAAAATGACAAAGAACTCGCCGTCAGTTCGGGCAAAGTTCCATCTCAGGTTCCCTGCCTTGCGCATGTGCGGCCTATCCTCGCGGACGCGGTATACGAAGCCGTACCTCTCGGCTAGCTCACGCACCGACTCCATGCCGCCGTCGTCCATGACGTAAATCTTTAGCTTCGACGCCGGCCAGTCTAGATTGGAAATGTGCCGGTACGTGTTTTCCAAAATGTCGAGCGGCTCAAAGCAGCACGGCAAGTAGATGTCAATCGTAGGGGCGGTTTCCTCTGTGATTGGGTGAGTAGCCACCAGCGACAAGTGCCCCTCATAGTCGAAGTTTTGCCCAAAGATTCCGACTCCATACGACAGGATGAGGTAGATGGAGATGATGCCGGCGAAGAGTCCATACCAGTAAAAGTACGGGGCCGTAATTGAGAACAGCCACATGCCAGCCCCAAGTCCCAAGGATGAGAACATGCCAAAGGTAAAGAAGGGAATGCGACCCATATGGTTGTAAGATACCTTTTCCTCGTCGTTGGGACAAACAGGGAGCACAAGTGGTGGCTCTTCAATGGGGCTGTATATGCTACGAAAGTGGTTGTAGAGCCGCCGTACGAATCCTGGTTTAGCCTGAGGGTCAACCTGTTCGACTGCCTCTGTCTTTTCGTTTATGACTATGGACCGTGGACCAGATTCAAGATCAACTGATGACTAACATCCAACATTAGCCATATGATACTATCAGAGTCGGAAGTTTGAGCATGAGTATCTTCTGATTACGACCCAGCCCTTCAAAGCACTTACAATATCATCCTGTGACGCCGGGCCCTTTTCCGATATTTCACGGCGAACTTGTGGAGGGTCAGAGCGATGAACACCCACCCGAATGACATGATCGGTGTCGCTGGACTCTCTGGATGTCTAAAACCCCGCGACGTCAGCAATGGGAAATTGTATGTTCTGCCAGCATCAATCTCACCTCAAAGGACCGAGAGGGTCTCGAGCTAAGATTCTCAGCGTAATCGGTCCCAAATGGGTTACCAGATATGGACGACTGTCTGGAGCTATGACTAGCAGCGTTGCCGGCCGCTCCATCGCCCTCCGCTAAAACTGACAGCGCCATATTTACGGTTGGAGGGAAGTCAAGAAAGGAAATGACAGAGGGCACAGCCAAGGATCCTGCCGGTTAAAATAGAATATCAGTCAGTGAAAAGAAAAAAAAATAAGGAAACCACCCCGTGCATCGCACTTGGAATCGTGTCTAGCTAGCGTAAGTCTATTTATTTAGGGTAACGATAGATAGCAGGGGTGATGACCAGCTCATAGAGCTATTTGGCCGGCTAGATATGAGACCACCGGCGAGAATAACAATGACATTCTCATGAGATGAGTTATGATGCAGAATGTGAGACCCGGTACGAGAGCACCTGCGGCTATATCACAATGTGAGATATGTAGCCTTTTCCTGAGACGAGCAAAGCAGGATATTTTGTCGCCGAGCAATACATGTTGCAAAAGTTTCCCCTTTCGTATCTATCCGTCGGTTCATGCCTTGCAACGATTTCCCACTTTAGACTTCACCCCTGGCCTGAACTACTGACGTGGTTGAACGATTGCAAGCTAAGTCCCACACGCGGCGTGGTGATTGTCCTCGGGATTTTCCGCAAGGGGCCATGTTTATCAGCCACTAGAGCTGAACATGGCAATTTGGCCGGGGGGGCCATCTAGTCCTCGCCCCTGGTCTCCCTGCGTAGCCTGTCAATTAGCGTGAGACGCGGCGCAACTCAAAGTGCACTGGCGCGAGTGGACGATTCGGTTTGAGTGCCGCTCCTGCATGAGCTGCGCGACAGCATTGGATAGGGGGCCCGCAGATCGTGACAAGGGCCGTCTAGCTGGTCTCGATGATCGCCATCAAGCCACCAAAAAAACCTGCCAAGCTCCTTGATCGTTTTCTTCCGCCCACAGCAGAGAGTTTACGGTGGCGCTGGCGCTGTCTCGGGCCGGTATAACCGATGTGTTGTTGTTGATTTAGACATTCTCGCCCTACCTTGCATTATTTTTGTGCGCATCAATTCATGTCTTGCACTCACGCGTTGTCTTCGCGTCCCTTCCAGCGGCAACGTGCGCGCTTATTAGGTTCGAAGTGGGGGCCTTCGTTTCTTTGTTAGTCGCTGGGTTACGTGGATCGAATGAACGAAAATATTAAAAGTAAAATTGAGATGAAAATAAATAAATAAATAAATAAAGATTGTCGATTAGCGAAAGTTGCAAATGATCAATGCACCCGTCACGGACATGCATGGGGAAGGCCATAGAACTCTTGACTGAGATAAGGGCACTTCCTCTTCCATTCCGATTGACGTCCCATGATCCCATGATGTCATGATATCATGCAGGTCCGTCAACTATCAGTAGCAATACACTCAAAATGATGCGATTCGTCCAATACAGAGCAGTTGAAAACAATGTGCTAGACACCCCACTGTCAAAAGTTGCGCACCTGAATGAAACTATTATTGTGGACTGAATGGCCCAGGGTACAATAGATTGTGGAGATATGGAGCGTCGTACTCAGGTTCTCCGTCTTATCAGAGATTGAGAAACACCAGTAGGGGAGGCCGTTGAGCCGAAATGCGGGGATTTGAGAAGATCGTCCAAGTGATGTTCTGAAACAGAAGGTGCGAGCAGCTCCATTCATCGCTAACAGACAAAGTTGTAGTTATTGTCTTTTTTTTTTTTGGTTTACATATCCATACAACTGTGTTCACTCAGCGTGGACTATTTTGTCCCAGAGAGAGGGGGTATAATAAATAGATGGCTTCCTTCAGTATGATCATTATAGAATTTATCATGAGATGTAGGGTAGGTCGGTCGTTATTATATCCGGTGGGGATGGATTAGGTGGGTCGTTGGACTGAGATGGTTTCAGTTGTATTCAATCCCTACCTAGTGTGTCGCTTAATGCTCAAAATACATCCGCATCCTCTTCCGAAACCCCACTGAACGGCAAAGCTTGGGAAGCAGTCTCTATTTACATAGGCGCGACGTCCTCGATCCGACCCTTGCCCGCCTTTGTTGAAGCTGTGCAGGAGTTTAAGTGGCTTCGGGATGCAGAACATCCGGCCGGCAGTTGACTCTTCCCCTCAAACAATTGTCTAATTCCATCAAGCTTGAGATTATATGTCTCCATAAGCCCCATGGGGACAAACGAGAAGAACCCGACCAATGTTGTCTCGTCACGTGGGTTCAGTATATGGTTGAGCCGGATTGCGGCTGATATGAACCCGAGGGTAAATTCAGCCCATAACTGTGCTTCCCCAGTAGTTGTGGAGGCAGGTGGTTGCCGGAATTCGATTGTCTTTCCAAGCTTTGAACCTGGCTTGCCCATGGCCTCTGCGCCTCTCTGCCCATTGATCTCGTCAGATTTCTGAAACACTTCCTCCATACTGAGGCTTCGCAGGTTTGGGTTGTAGCGGTTGCTCCTGCATCATTGGTTCTGCAATCGATGCTTCCATCTTAAAGGGTCGACGCAACGTTCGAAATACACCGCGGCTTTTGCAAGGTATTTCGGACGTCATAGCGATACTGTCTCTCCGGACCTTGGTGGCGATTGCCGAGGACTAAGGGCTTTTAGTCTGGCCCCAGCACGCCACTAGCGTTCTGGTTGTTAAAGACGGAACTGGCAGCGATGCACTTTGTATTAGGATGAAAGGATAGGATGTAACAGGCTTTGGGTTATCCGAAGTCGCAATGAAAACATTTTGTGGTCGAAATGGGACATCGGAAGGCAACAGTACTTGCGTGAGATACATTTAGTGCAACAGAAGACGCTTGTATGAAGGGCATTGGGCAAGAGCAGAAGAAGAATTAAGGTCAGAAATGTTGGCATTTGACAATATGAACCAATAATATTGGTCGATTTCACCTCATTTGATGCGTATTTGACCAAGAATAAGGAATGTTCAGGATCCGTTATTATCCTAAATGAGTGACTGACGACGACAGGGGGAACTGCCCGTTTCTATCTTCAGACTTAGAGCACGACACAATCTTGCGAAGGTAACCGACAAGATGAAATCCCAACAACAACTTCCTGATCTCGGCCTTTCCCCTGATGAATCTGAATCTGAACCGTAACTTGCGATATCCTAAAACATCTTTCCGTTCTATAAGTTTAGTACAAATCATCAAATCTAAACGATAAAACTATCCAAGTTGCCTGCTTACCTAAGAAAATACGATCAAACGCAGCCAGTACCGCTACAGAGCCATTCATCTCCAACCTTTTTGCAAATGCATGTTCTCTCCTGCAGCTCTCCCCTCTCCAACGCTTCTGTTTCAAGGACGGAGGTGGGAGCCGCAGCAGCGAGGGTGGCAAAGACGCCAAGGAAAATGGTGGAAAACTTCATTGTGTGACAATATTTGGAAGAAAGTAGACTACTTAGTAGGCTGGTACAGGCTTCTTATACTTGCCAAGTTGTTGGAAGTCTGAATGCGTATCTATTCCATCGCCGACGACCCGAACAAAAGAACCTTTAAGCTAACCGATATCCTTTCCGCCTAAAACCGGATGTTTTTTTTTTCGGGTGCAGGGGACTTTTGCTTGTGTGGCAGCGAAACCCATGTAGCTGTGCCTCTTCAGCCTCAAACTAAGCCGTATCACGCAGGTGGTGAGATGTCACGATTGAACTGCACGATCCACGCTGCATTGATCCCGATGAGTAAATCGCCGCGTCTAGGTTTGCGAAAAAGACATTCCATTCTGGGAATACTTTTTTCTCTCGCGGTGGACTTTATCTCGTCAGACCAATCATTCGATCCTGTGCAATTCACAAGACGGCTTCTTCCTCTTTGGGATGGTAGGCACATCGCTGGCCCCAGTATGTCCCACAAGGCATGTATTAACGCCATTTGCGATAAAATATCTGTTATGCATTGTATAAAACCATCAGAATGAGTTTCAGTGAAAGATTGGATAGGATGTAAGAATATAGAAGCGAAATTAGACGCGAATATGTTTTGTTTCGTTGGGTTTTGGTCCCTTGCCTGTTCATCAGCCACCCTAAGATATACCCCATACAGGTATATGCATGCTATAAAATAAATAATTCCTGAGCCTATATTCTATTGGCTGGGGTAACATCTGGCTATGGGTCTATTGGAATTTTGGTCAGAATTGTGGTATTCAATTCTGCGAAGTCGAATTCGATACCGACTTATTGGAAAGGTTATCGGCGTTGACATGTCACTTCAATAGTTGACGGGAATATGGATCCCAATGATGGGCGAATTGTATTAATGGGAATCAATCATATGTCATTATTATGTATTTTTGCAGCTAATCCGAGATGTGTTTGTCGCATTCCAACCAACCAGCAATTTACCTGGCAGTGTATCCACCGTCCACCTGGAGGAACCCTCCAGTCATCCAACTAGCGGCATCGCCAGAAGCAACCAAGACGGCCTTGGCCACATCTTCAGGGGTTCCCAAGTTGGGCCATGGGTGAGCAGCGTGCAGCCTTTCATTGGAAGCCTTGTTATCCAAAAATGGTCTAACCATGGCCGTGGTAAGGAAACCGGGGCACACAGCGTTCACGTGAATCTTGTCTTGGGCATAATCAACGGCGACCTGGCGGGTGAGTTGCATTACGCTACCCTTGCTGGAGCAGTATGACGCTAGTGAATTGTTGTCAGCTTCATCATTTTATACCTCTTGGGGGTGATAATGGAGGAAATAGGATTGACTTACGCAATGTGGGGAAGCCGATCTGTCCGGCGATGGAGCTGACATTGACGATCCAGCCCCGCTCTCCAGACTCGCGTGGCTCCTGCTTCAGCATCTGGATGACGGCGTACTTCATTCCCAAAAAGGTTCCGCGAGCATTAATTGCCTTGGTTTTGATGTCAGTTGACGGCTCCGTTACAGAATGGCTGCTGGGGCACTGACCATGGTCTTGTCAAATCTCTCGACGGTTTCATCGGCAATCTTGGCTGGGCCCAGAACGACGCCGGCATTGTTCACCATGCTACGGAGAATGATCAGTGAAACGACTTGGCAACGCTGACGCAGCAATCTTACATGTCCAAACGGCCGAACCCGCTCACGGCGACTTCGATCAGAGCCTTGATGTCCTCCTCAGAGCTCACATCGGCCTTTTGAAACACGGCCTTGCCGCCTCGCTCTGCGATGACCTCGTGGGTCGGGGTGTTATTCTCCTCGTAACCGCCCGCCCTGACATCAGGTGTCAAGTCGCTGCAAACGACGTGCGCGCCCTCCGAGGCGAGCATGAGAGCAATGGCACGGCCATTTCCAGAGGAAGAGCCGGTGACAATGGCCACGCGGCCAGTAAGACTGGCTTCTGTTAGTGCGTCATCCGCAGAACGAACATTCCTGGTACCCACCTCAGAATACCAGACATTTTGAACGTGCTGATAGAGGAAAAATTAAAGAAATATGGAGAGTACTAAATATTATTTTTGGGGGATAGAAGCAAGATAGGAATAAAATGTGGCCAAGGTTGATGCGTCTCGTAAATGTCAAAAGGAGGTCCGGGATTATATATTGCTACTCAACTAACTCCTCCAGGATGGGATCGCCACATTGTGGGTGTCAATAATCCCAAAGAGCGGGCTCCGCTGGTCTGTTCAGACGGGCCTAGCCTAATTTACATGACTTGAACTATTGACAGCCCCTGCATAGCTTGGCCACTAGCGCCGGACGTGCCATTGACTCCGCTACGATTACGCTGTAAAGTATTCCTCGATGAAACGTTATTAGCAGGAGCATGGATGTATTTTCATGCCAATCGCCGCTGATCTACAACTCTACATCTTGGCTTAATCTCAGGTAGAGTAAACCCCATCAGCGTACCACGTCGTGTTCTTCAGAAGCCCCTATGGCCGCGGCCCGACGCACGCGTCGACGACCCGCAGCAGCACCAGCCCAGGGCCCAACTGTCAGTGGGGATGGCTGAAGAGCGAGTGGGTGGGGATTGTTGATTTTCTAGCCTTTGATAAATATGGACACGGAGTCGCGAACACGGGGGATGGAAAAAAAAAGATCTCGCTTACAATTGGCGGTAAGCTCCAATTGGGTTGCAATGGTACAATGGTTGGAGCTAATGCAAATATTTGCCATAAATCGTGAACACGCAAGCCGCTCTGGGCCTCAGATGCGGTCCAAGGTCAGCTGAAGTCCCACATGCTTGTCCACAATGTGGGTGTATTGTTTCCCAACGAAGCGGTCCAGAAGCCAGGGTTATTGAATACAACACTTGCTGAGCCACCGAATCAATCATATGACCGGACGACACGAAGCCAATTGTTGCAGTTGTCGCCATGGGGCTCTTTTGGTTTGATATAGAAGAGATAAAGGAATCGGCTTTATGCGCATATGAATTTAGCCCTCCGGCTCTATGTTTCATTTTTTGCTTGTACGCACTACCCTATTTCGCCGCACACTATTGAGATCAACCCCTTGGCCAATTATTCTGGGCTAATCTATCGACTAACCACGTCAAACCTTATCATGTAGCCATGTGAAATTGATTCGTCCGGATAACAAAGCACTGTACGCTGTCTGGCCTTTTTGTGGGTTGAGCATTTTTGAACGTCGCAATTGACTAGTGATGGCTCAGACGCAGCACAGACTTGCGACCGACTGTGCAGAGAATGATCGCAATGGGAGATGCATTGAATAGAAAGAAGACATTATTAAAATGAATTTTCATTTCGGAGCCAAAAGACATCAAGAAGAGTGTTGTTTCCCTGTCAGTAGTTTAGTTCAAGAACATAGGCAGCGGCAATTGTCACGTGTGTTGGTGCATTTCTGACAATGAGCCTGCAATTTTGGGACCCTGTAAATCACATGTCTAAATGATGATGATTGATGAGTCTGCAGAGGGTGCAGTGGTGGCTGTTGGTGGCGGTTCCGCACTGGCAAGGTGAGGCGCTGACAGCCGCGATTAAGCGAATTATAGCGCGTAAATAGCGCTGAAATAGCGCCGTGCCTCCACTATTGACAGTGTCAGGGCATAACGTGTTCAGCTGTTGGTTGACGAGTGATCTGTGAAAGCCATCACAGAAGCGCAATATAGGAACTCTGAAGTGGGTATCAGCCACAGAAAGTGGCTCGCCTGACGCTTATGAATGAATAACTTATCGCAAAGAGTGGCCCAAAGTCGCTGTTCTCATGTCAATAAGTGGCGAGGCAGCAGGGCATGTGTTTGGAGGAGACCGTCACAAAACCTGAGGTAAGGTGCAAAATTGGCCAGCTTATACATAAGCATCATATTATCGATCAAAGGGGCACGTAAAGGGAGCCATGAATCTTTGAAATGACCGAGGCATGGCTGCAAAGGTCTGAAACATGTTCTATAATCGTACATCGTGCAGCAATCTCGATCTCGTCTTATCATTAGCCAAAGCAAAACCGAGAGTGCTCTAAGTTCATTTAGTGTGCCATTTGATTTTTCTGTTTGTAAATCTCCCTCACATACGCTGAAGTCTGGACAGACTCTCAGCTCAGCCTGCCAACAGGCATCTTCTCATTTACTTACGCCGCAGTAAGTAACCCCTATGGTGTGAGATGTAACTGCAGGCATCTCAAAAACCCAAGATAATTATTCCAGTACCATAAACCTACGTCAAGTATAACATGCCGTCCAATAAAGGCCCTAATCGTTATCAGACTATGATAAGAGTTTTGGCACTAGCCATGCGGGAGGCCGACCAAAAACAGGCAGCCTCAGCAGCTCACCAGCACAATGCTTGCTTCTGCGGCTAGTTATGATGCCGTCTGACTCAGACAAAAGTGTAAAGATAATTCTGATTTGCAAGAGAATTTTAGCTCTGCCATTCATACGTCTCAATAACGCCTAGACTTGCACTCGGTAGGCCCCCGACAGGAGAGGAGCAATATGTAAACCAACCATGCTTCACAAAAGTCAACCATGATTCCACAGGCAGCCAATGTATGTAACCCAGGGTAAAAGTAGAAAAAGAAGGGTAAAGAAGAGCCAGGGAAACTGAGGGGGGGAAATAAGACCCTCCCAAAATAAAATGCGGGGAGAATTGCCCAAATTTCTGATATTCTTTCCACACTTTTGTTCACCAAAATATCGATACCATGACTCAGGTTCATGACACAGCCGCAACGTCTGAGAATGAACGCTTTCTATACCTCTTTCATCACATATTTCTGCCACCCAAGCTTCCAGACGTGAGCGATGACTCGTTTGAGAATGACAACCACCTTATTGACTTTGTTTTGGAATCGCTGAGGCGTTTCTGTTCTGAAATGGACAATGAAGGAGAGAAGGCGATTGAAGAGTGTATAAGAATGATGGATGGGATGAAGAAGTCAAGAGATTCATCTGGACACCTCCATGAAAGTGGAGTCTGGGATACCCTATGGCAGCTTGCATTAAAAGGTACGGACACCCTCACGCCAGCCCTTTGCTAGCACCCGCTGACAATAGTTTTCAAATAGAAGGAGGCTCTGCGGCTTTCCATATTGCCGCGCAAAATGCAGGAGTCCTTGTTTCCAAAATGCCCGACTCCGTGATGTTCGAAACCTTTGAGGTCGCACCGCTCAACTCTGCGGCCATGACCACAAAGGGGCGTCTCATCAGGAACTTCCCAGCCAACTCGATTGAAATACCTATGCAGGAGTTCAGAAATGTTGACTTTCTCACCGCCATAGCTAAAACCTTGGTCAAAATGAGCAATCAGACAGTGCAGGAGATGAAGGAAAACTCGACCAAAACAACATCAGAGCATGATGAGGACAGAGAGACAAGGAGCCCGAGAATTGTCACTGAGCTTTTTGTTAACATCCTCCTGGGCATTGGAAAGCCAACGGAGAGTAAGGGTATCTGCAAACATACTCGTGAGGAGGTCTGTTGCACCGGTCGCGATCTGCCCTGGAGGAGGTCTCCGCTGTGGCTTCTCATTCGTGTTTCGCTCCAGATTACCCTGTTTCGCCTCACTGGTACCTCGGATCATTTGTATAAGCCATTCATGGCATTTCTGGTGGCTCAAATGCTCGACCATGCCAACCAGCAGCTCACTAGCAGCGATATCTTGCATACGATGCTGGCGAAAGTCTTCCAAAGGTTCTGCAAGCTCCAGCTCCCGTGCAATGGGATGCAGGTGCAAAGAGTCCAACAAATTGTCTCGTCGTCTTCACAGATTCTAGCTAGCAGATGGGAGCGAATTCAGAAACGTGTTGACAATTCGCTTGACTTGGAAGAACTGTCCAAATTTACCATGGAAGATGATATTTTTTTCTCCCTTCCCAAAATGGACAAATTTATCGCCTCCATCTCGTCTCGCATCCGCACGGGTGACCCCTCGAGCTTCAAGCCAACACCGCAAGTGTGGTTACTCAGCTCCAAAAGGCTTCCCTCTGTGACAATTACAACTGAAGAATATCGTCCATTTTGTCTTGCCATGGTTGAGTCCTGGGTTGCAGAGCATCTGGATATCTGGGTTCAAAAACATCTCGACGCAGAGTCCTCGTGTGAGAAGTTGAGAAAATTGATTGAAAAATATTATTCCGAGGCTAGCCCCTGGTATACCAACTATCCTGAAGGTGCATCTAGAATGCTCCTAACAATTGGAGAACTTTGGGTCGCAGTCGACAAGGTTGCTATTCATGCCATCCCAATCCTGCAGGACTATGATGCGGAGATCCCCACCGAGGTGTGGCAAGCACTTCTGCTCGCGTCACCCAAAGATATGGACCGGCTTAATCGCCTTGAAACCTATCTTGCAAAACGGCAAAGAGATGCGTCAGTTAAGAAGCTACCGTCAGTTTTCCATTCTTTTGGCACCGCCTCATCGTTGCCAGTGCGATACTTTGCGGAGTCCGCTTTGCACCAAGGTCTTAAAAAGAGGATCGAGAATGATGCCCAGGCTCTAAGAAACGAAAAGATTGCCGAATTTAGTCGCCTTGAAGACAGATACAGAGACTTGATTCGAGAATACCAAAGAAGCACCTGCACTTGGACGACTGGATTCAAATACGGCCTCGAAGTTCGGGACCATTTTCCAAGCGCATGCAGGAGATGCCTTTTACTGCAAGAAGCGGATGGAATGACAATTTCGGTTCATGAATGGCCGTTATCAAGTAATATATTCGAGGCCCAAGCTATTGTCTTTGAGCTAGCTATTCCTACCGTTTTTGCTGAGTGGCGGGATGCAGCAGTATACATCGCTAATGATGTTCTCTTTGGGAATCTTGACCCTCGTCCGCTCGAATATCAGTATTCGATGCGAGCATACCAAGGGCTCACTGCATACTGCGAATCTGGGCTCTACCGCGTTCATTTAATGTCAGGAACTAACCGTTATAATAACCCGCGCTTCCGGGTAAAATCAATCAAGGATATTACTGAAGATGACGTTTGCGTCGAGAACGGCCTTCAGTATCAATATTATGATGATAAGGAAGGGTCCGTTTTTTCTGCTCTTAGTCCTTCCCTTGGGGTGTCATCCCTCTGCACGTTCAAAATATCCGAGCGCTCCAAGGCCTTGGAACCATTTCTGATGCGGGCATGGGACAATCCGAACGGAGCGACACCCAACAAGACCATTTCCAGCCAGGCGTCCCGCCCTGACCGTATGTCCACTACAGAATTCAAGGCGTTGACCAACTTACCATATGGCTACCGTCTTCTATGGATGAATATACTGGGTCAGCTTGCTATGCCAACTGTTGATTTTAACAAAGCCGAGACTGCCACGTTCCTACTCCAGATGAGTTTGCAAGCCGGCCCGAACTCTGATCGAACCACCACACGGTGTACACACACGCGACCATCGGACATCGTATTTGGCCGCAAAATCCTGGAGAAGCTCAATGATTGCGTTATGCGCATCAAAGAAAATTGGGAATCCCACACAAGCCTCTGTTCCTTCGTATTTTTGGCCACCCGCCTTGTATCTCTGGTACCCCAAGACATTCAAAAAGGGTTCCTGAAGCTCCTTGAGCAATGCCGTGAAATTTCCTATGGATGGCTATTGAAATTGATTGACAAGGTCCAAACGACAACAGAGGATGATCAACGAAGAGAATTCTCCCAGACGGTTCTCATCATGGCTCTAATTTGCGCCGACACCTTCAATGTCGAGTCCGAGCTGTTGAGAGAAATCTTGCAACAATCTCTTCCAGCTTCAATATTGGTTGAAACTTCCGTCATGGTCTATAACAATTCATCATTGGCGAACACAGGGAGCAGCCCCATGCAAAGAATGTTATTTGATAGGTGGTGGCATACAATGCACAGGGCACGCAACCTCTTCATTTTGATTGTGACAAAGCAGCAAAGTCCTTGTCTCAGTCTCGCCATTCAGAGACGCTGGCCGGACTTTGAAACAAGTAGTGACTGGAGAATTAGCGAATCCACATGCGATTGGTTTGAAACGACGTCGGGGAGTCATGCAGTTCATCTCAGCATCCTCACTGGAATGCTCTTAGTGGATGGCCTTCCTCTGTCTCGCCTTCCCCGCGACTACGAGAAGCACCCCGACTATTCCAAGCTTTTTGGATCATTGGTTTTGGAAGTCATGCCCAGTTCGCTTCCGGGCATGAGGTTCAGCACTTCCAAGAGCTTCCGCGGCTACTCTGTCCATTTTGGAATGCAGGATTCCGCGCAAGGCTCATCACGCGGAAACCTTCTAGTACAATTAAAAGGAAATGGCCAGAATCTGCATTTGATTCCTCCACGCACCATTGATGGATTGTTGCCTCACACTTTTGTCAAAGGGTACTCCCATTGGTATGATGAAGACACCAATACCATCGAATTGCGTCCAATCGAGAATCCATGGACCCAAAGCTCGGATAATTGGTGTCTAAGCCACCACGAAGGGGGCTGGAAGCTTGGATGGCATGAGGAGATATATCTTTTAGGTCTCTCGGGTCACTTAACTCAACGCATAGCCCATGTCCTTTCCTCTCTTGAAGAGCCCCTGAGTCTCCACATGCTGTATGCAGTAGAAAAGCACGCTCTTGAGGTTCGGGTTCCTCGATTGCATCTTGAGTTCCTCCTGAATTCTCATGAAGCGAGTCTAAGGTCCAAGCAGTATCGCGGGATGCAAGTGGATATAGACCAGTCAATCGGAACACTGGTTGGACTTTCTAGCAAGCTCGTGTTGCGAAGCCAACATGACAAGCGAAACAGGATCGTGATTATTCCACAAGGGAATATCCGATATAGTCGACCGCTTGGGAACTCTGTGGACAGTCATATTGAAGTAAAGGTCGAGTATGGGTCTGCTCACCGTTTGCAAGCTTATCGGGTTGACGCTATCCTTGGAAGGCTCGCTGCAAGTGAAAAGGTTGAGACCAAATTATACTTGGCTTACTTACACGCTCTCACTTCATTTTGCCTTCCGGACCCGTTGATCAAACGCACTGGGACAGAAGAGGCTCTGGAAATCCTACAGTCTGCTTCTATCCGAGCGCCTTCTCGATTAACCAAGGTCGCTCAGCAAACCTTGCACCTACTGGCTGGTCTTTCCCCTGGAAGACTCTTTCATACTTCGCAATCGACAGTAATGCAAACTGTGACATGGTCTTCTTGTCTCAGCTTTTTATCCGAAGATGACCGGTTCTACAAGATCACTCAGGAGATCCTGGAGCGGTGCAACAGCATTGCCTTTCTCTACCCTCAAGACGACACCCATTCCTCCTACCCAAGCCATTCGGTAATGAGTTTGGTTAAGCGAGCTATCCTGCGAACTTCCAGTCAACATGTCTCTGGCTTCGGAGCAGAAGACTTCACTCAAGACCATGACGTTAAGTACATCTCGAGAGATTTGAAACAGACTGAAAGAGGAAGGCGAGTTTTTGAGACAGCGTATCGAATTGACAAAGGCCAAGCCACTTTGTTCGAGCCGATTTCTACAAATTTCAGTACGCTGGTTTACGACATGATCAGTAAAGATCTGTTGGATTTACATGTTTCTGAGCTACAAAAAAGCGACTTGGACTATGACTCTAGATGGCTTCAGGCCCCAAAACATTTTCTCGCGGCATACTGGTGCCGGATTCATCGTGCATTCCGTTCTAACAAAGATTGGCTCAGCAAATATGAATTGATTGTTTGGATATCAACTATGTGCTTCTCGTCCGAACAAAATAGCCAAATTACCCAGGCATTGCTCATGATGGCGTTATGTCCGTCTGTTTCCACTGTCCGAATGCCGAATAAAGGCTGTTACACTCTCGCCAATGGCTATGATGTGCAGATGAATATTCTTGAGGACCGTGGGCGCAATGCATTGGTGTCATTTGAGCTAAGCCCCGATTCTGGCTTATATTGGCAAGTCGGAGAGAGCAACAAGGAGTTATTGAATCGTCGACAGGTGTCTTTCAACTCAAATAAAGAGCAGGCGGTAGAATCCTTCGCCGTAGAACTGGCTGATCAATGGCAATGCGAGATCCCAGATCGGCCTCAGGAAATGCACACCGAGGCATACATCAATATTGACACCGCAATGATGGACGTGTACACAATCTGGTCATCATGGTGGAATAACTTACAGTTTCATCAATACCTCGAGCGAATCGCCTCACAGCTAATGCAGATCCCAGTGGTACCACTGATTTTGCCATTTGTTTCTTTCAAGAGCAGGTCAGAGAAAAGAATCCACACATCAGGATTCGTATCTATCGATGACCTGTTTTGCTGCGTTCCTCCGACCAATTTCCAAACCTCATCATGTGCGCCAAGTGGATTGACACGAAAGACATCAAGTGCTACTCAACAAAGCAGTAAATTGACTGGTGTACTTGACTTTCTTGATTCAAAGGCCAAGTTGAAATATGAGAAGAACTATGTACGCGGGCTCCGAGACAGCGCCATGAGTTTGCAAGCTCATCCTCAAAATGAGTTGATCCAAACACGATTTTCAAAACATGACCAGAAATTCCGAAAGTATTTACAAAGGAGCGAGGAACTCATGGGATTTATTTATGAGTCGCTATCACATACACTGCAGGCCATAAATGATCATGGCTTGAATCATCGCGCGTTTGCTGCGAAGGGGTCGGATCTTGTAATCAAGGGAGCAGGGCTTTTGCCTAGAATCTCTCCTCTGCTGCTGCTGCGGCAGCTAAGAAGTTCGCAGTGGAATAAACTATCAAGCCCTTGGAGATACGCCATTATACAATACGGTCTCGCTGTCACAGCCTTTCAGCAAGCCAGGCGCATACAGCGATTCCAACATGATCCGATTGATTTGCTTCGCGAGCTTGAAAATATTGGCCACGAGGATTGGGAACCTCAACAATACCCGGAATGGTTACTACTACAATGCGAAAGCGAAATAAAGATACGAACGGTACAGCAGCAAATTGCTCAAAAAATGATCCATCCCCCACAGAATAAGAATTCTGTAATGCAGCTGAATATGGGAGAGGGAAACTCATCCGTTATTGTGCCGATTGTCGCTACCGCTCTTGGTGATGGATCGAAACTTGTCCGCGTTATAGTAGCTAAGCCACAAGCCAGGCAAATGCACCAGATGCTAGTTTCCAAGCTCTCTGGCCTTCTTGACCGCCCGGTCTATCAAATGCCATTCTCAAGAGATGTTCGTATGGATGCAAAACACGCTGGTATCATTCATAGCATGGTTATGGAATGTAAGGAGCAAGGCGGTGTTTTGATGGTTCAGCCGGAGCATCTCTTATCGTTTCAGTTGATGGAACTGGAATGTCAGCTGAACAAGCAAAGTCAAACAGCCGAGAGCATGATGCAAACTCGTTGCCTCTTCGAATCTGCTTCAAGGGATGTAGTTGACGAGAGCGATGAGAATTTCAGTGTCAAGTTCGAGTTGATATATACTCTTGGGCAGCAGCAACCAATTGAACATAGCCCTAACCGGTGGACCATAATTCAAGAGGTGCTCGGCTTAATTCGAGATTGCTGTTCACATTTCAGGCAAGACTATGGACAATCTATGGAATTCAGCGATCGAGACGCTTCCAAGTTCCCAAGAATACGAATCTTGCGTCCTGATGCTGAGCAAGCAATTTTGACTCACGTTGCTCGAAGTATTTGTGAAGAAGGAATGGCTGGATTTCCTATTTCACATCAGCCACCACAGGTACGAAAGGCAATTTTCCGATACATCACCCAGAAGAAACTCTCCACCAAAGAGCAGCAAGATGTCGAGACTGGTTCTTTCTGGGTTGAAGCCACCAAAAACCATATTTTACTTCTTCGAGGTCTTTTTGCTGCTAGCATTCTTGCATTTGTGCTTGGCCAAAAACGATGGAGAGTTAATTATGGCCTTGGCCCAAACAGAGAGACAAAAACGAAGCTCGCGGTTCCATTCAGGGCCAAGGATAGTCCAACGCCTCGATCCGAGTTTAGCCATCCAGATGTTGTCTTGACGCTCACCTGCCTCACATACTACTACGGAGGGCTCGAAGACGAGGCCCTGTTTTCCTCACTCACCCTGCTTGTCAGATCAGATAGTGCTGCTCAAGAGTACGAGACCTGGGTGAGAACGGCGCCGAATTTGCCGCGAGCTTTCAAGGACCTTCAAGGCATCAACCTTCGAGACCGTGTGCAATGTATCACAGATGTATTCCCACATCTCCGGTATTCCAAAGCAGCCATTGACTACTATCTATCCCGCATGGTGTTTGCGAAGGAGTCCAGGGAGTTTCCCCACAAGCTATCCTCGTCAGGCTGGGATTTGGCTAAAATGAAGAACAACCCGACGACAGGTTTTAGTGGCACCAATGACTCCAGATATGTTCTCCCTCTAGAAATAAAGCAACTGGATATAAGCGAACAAATGCATACAAATGCACTGGTTCTGAACTACCTACTGCGGCCAGAAAACAGTATTGCACGGATGTCGGAAGACATGGATGGCACGACATTTGACAGCGAGTCCCTTCTTCAGTTGGTGTCAACTCTTGGCTCAAAGGCTCGAGTGATCATCGATGCCGGGGCACAAGTCATCGATCTAGACAACTTCAAATTTGTGAGGAAATGGCTGAGCCGTTATCACGATGAGCATACTCAAGCTGCCATTTTCTTTGACGATAATGATGAGATTATGGTAGTCGATAGATTTGGAAAAGTCGAAGAACTACAGACGTCGCCATTTGCTGACCAACTGGATCAATGCCTCGTTTTCCTTGACGAGGCTCACACCAGAGGTACAGATCTGAAACTGCCAGCCGACTACCAAGCTGCGGTGACGTTGGGCGCAAACCTCACAAAGGATAGACTAGTTCAAGGTAGACACACCCTCTTCAAGTCTTTTGGATTCTTTGTTGGGTATTGACATTTTTCACAGCTTGCATGCGAATGCGAAAACTTGGGAAGGGACAAACAGTGGCGTTCTGTATTCCACGCGAGATTGAGCGGAAGATTTTCCAACTCCGGGATGGTGAAGACTGCAGCACAGGCATCATAACTGCGTCTGATGTTCTCTGTTGGGTCATAACGGAAACCTGCCTGGAACTAAAGAAAGTTGTGCCATTGTGGCTAAATCAAGGCATCCGCTTCTACAGACAACAGTCCTCGTGGCAGGGTCTGACACCTGACGAGACGCCCGAAAAGAGGTTGAAATGCGCTGAAAGTTTCGTAGAAAATGAAGCACAGGGTCTAAGCGAACGATACAGCCCAGCTAGCACTCCCTTCAATATTTCCTCGCTTTTGGAGGGTCTCGAATCTCGAGTTGCCCAGAGGTTTGAACGTCGCTGCAAGCAATTGGGACTGAAAGAATTGCGATTATCCTCACTACAAGAAGAACAGGAGCGAGAGCTTTCGCCTGAAACGGAGCAAGAGCGACAGATTGAGAGACCGCCTCCAGCACAGCCAGCAGCCCACCGTTTGCGTTCAAGTATCGTCAACTTTGTAACAGACGGAGTGTTCCCTTCCGAAGGAAGCGCACTGAAGCCAGCCTTCAAGGCTCTCAGGGAGACATCAGCGGCAAAGCACTTTGACGTGAACGAGTTCTCGCACAATATTTGGGTGACTGGCGATTTTGCCACCACCGTCACACAGCAATTCGACACAGAAAACCTCTCGGACTGCTTCCAGCGCTCCGTGCAGTGGATTTTAACACCAAAGGCCAAGTTTTACGTCCGAAGGCTTGTCATAATCAGTCCATTCGAGGCCCAAGCACTTTTACCTCGCATCATGACATCACAGCATGTGACGCTATGTCTTTATGCTCCTCGCGTAAATGTTGTATATCAATCCCTCGACCACCTCGATCTCTACTCCGTGCCAAAGAAAAAAGACAAGGCTACGATACCGAGAAGCCTCATCATGCACCTGAATCTTTTTGCTGGCCAGCTTTATTTGTCCTCCTTCCAAGACTATAAACACTTTTGCGATGCGCTTGGGCTCGCATGGATGGCAGCTGATGAATCTGTTCTCCTTGGACCAGACGGTTTTATTCCACCTGGAGATAAAAAAGGCAAATTCGTCAACAATTCGGGATTATCACGGAGTCCTGTGCAGTTCTTCAAAGTTCTCGTGGCAAAGATACGGCAGGAATGCGTCGTGATTGACAAAACTCATATCGGCAAGATATTGGAAGGTGAACGGCTTCATGAGAAGGACTTTCAGGAACAAAATAGTCATTGAATTTGGGTTGCTGTTATATGCAGTTATGTAACAAATTTTTATTGAAATTAAATCACACCGCGTAATACCAATATTCACCGCCGTGGAAAATTCTTACGCAATGGAATCACAACGCAACAATTACCATTAACGCGACATGCCCAGATTAGGTGTCGGTGATTACTAAGCTAGAGCGCGGGAAATTCTACATCCTTGACCCAAGTCTACCCTACATGTGAGGTAACCACAACCCTGAAAAAGATTGGACAACTACAAACACAAATATCTTCAAGGACTGCATATACTTACAGAAGCTCTTCTCCCAAAATATCAGTACCTTTACTCGGTTGACGCTCAAGATCAGTTCCATTGGAGAAGCGGTGAGTTGAGGGAAATGTCAACGACAGAAGGGGTTGACACCCACACTAGTATTCATGAGTACCTACCCCTGCAAACAGAGTCATCTGAAATTAGACTCTTGGATCTATTGCCTGGCTTCAACAATGATCCTATTAGATGTGATCTCAGAAGCGTGTCATTGGATAGTCATCCCACGTATGAGGCACTGTCCTACGTGTGGGGTGATGCGAATGACACCCGAGTATTGAACTTAAACGGTTGCCCGAAGCAGGTTACGAAGAATCTGGCGGCCGCTCTGGATGAGCTGAGAGACTCTTCAGACATACGGACCCTCTGGGTAGATGCTTTATGCATTAACCAATCCGACCCAGTGGAGAGGGGGCAACAAGTGGAATTGATGCATTCTATCTATTCCCAAGCTTCCAATGTTACTTCCTGGCTTGGAGAAGCTAGCGAGGATAGCGGAGAGGCCCTGGAAATAGTATCGGGACTTGGAAGCTTCTTTCGTGATGCTGACGTGGATTTTGACGATTTGAGTGATGGACACAAGTCCATGTCATCACAGCTCGCCGATCTCGGGTTTCCGATGGCCACCAAGAATTGGGATGCCGTTTGGAATCTCTTCGAGCGGGCATATTGGTCTCGGGTGTGGATTATCCAGGAGTTGGTCAGCCGAGGTTCCAAGGAGCCTTTGAAGCCATCCATCATCCAGTGCGGGAATAAAAGCATCGACAAAGTTGATTACAATTATGCCTGCTACTGTTTGATGTTGATGCAGCACGTGGGAGCTTCAATAGACGAAGGTACCGGCGAATATGACGGACCGATTGCCGCACTTCTGCGGCGAGGTCGGAGTACCAGCCCAGCCTTGGTAATGTGGCAGACATTGGCATACTGCGACGGGACGTGGGATATGGGTTTGGAGCGATTAAACTTGCCGTGGCTGCTTAACTTCACCAGGCAATTCCATGCAACAGATGAACTGGACAAGATATATGCCTTATTGGGCATGGTTTCAGAATCTCAGCGCCTGGTCCGTCCAGACTACACAATCTCAACACCCACTTTACTCATGACCTACGTCAAGGCTCATATTGACGCCGAAGGAAAATTGAATGCTATGCTCTCCTCAAGATCTGAGATTTGCTCGGCAGGTCCAAGCTGGACTCCCGAAATTCACAACAATCATCACGCTGGTGATAGTTGGCATCCTCCAACACTATCCGAAGAGTTCCGGGCATCGGGTGATATAAAGGCAGATGTGGAATTTGACCAAGAAATAGGCCTGATGCGTGCAACAGGTGTGGTAATAGGCGAGATTACTCACACCATCGGGCCTCAGCAGGGTGGTGAAAACATTGTCAGTGGGTATGACAACGTTGAGCAGATGCTCACAGAAATGGGACATGTCGAAGTTTATCGAGAGCTGGTAAAATACGCCAAAAGTCTCAACAGCAGTGCGTATAATGTGTTTTGGCGGACCCTGATACTTGATCAAGTCGACTCGAGCTCATTGGAAATGCAATCTCGCGTCTACTTTGAACTGGAGTCGATGCCACCCGACTTCCACCCCGAGCTGGACGATGTGGCTCGAAGTATCAGCTACTTTCTTCCCTACAGCAAACGACTTATGGCACTCATGAACCGCACATTTATCGAGATTTCAGGGGAGAATATGGGGTTGGGTCCCTATTGCGCCAAGGCTGGAGATCTGGTCACGGTACTATATGGTTGCGATCGATGCGTTGTTTTGAGGCCTCTCAATCATGGATATCAGGTTGTGGGTGATGCCTATGTTCATGGGGCAATGGAGGGGAAATTTGTTCAAGGCCAGAATTTGGACGTGCTAGTTTTTGATCTTTATTAGTATTAGGCGCCATGGCTACGTTTAGTTTAGCAGGAAAAATCCAACACACTGTGATGTCGGCTTCGTCCTCTATTTGTTGGGATAGTGTTGAAATGCAAATGCACCGTAAAAGCTCGCCAAATTGGACAATCGAGTAGAGCAGCCTTTTGCTTTTTTTTTCTCTCTCATTTTAGCTACGAATCACAGGCTTAATTGGCTCTTCGTAAATTTACGAGGATATTTTGATCTCCACTCTCTGGTCCGATTTGGCGAGCTTTTACGGTAATTGCACGATAGCATCTTATGCAGGGGCTCCGTCAGCCGCAGTGGATTCGTGGGTCGGCCCACCAAGCCCCCATTGATTTTTCACGTTGGCCATTATGTTAGTCGACGTGGTTACACGTATGTCAGTGGGCTTTCCTGGTAAGTTGGTGGTGCCAGTGAGCGGTGTACATGCAGCCACAGAGACTATTGAGTTGCTAAAGTTCCCACATGTCGGAGGCGAAGCGCCATCTTCGCTCATACGTCGTACTTCCGCGTGGCGTAAATAGACAAAAATCTAGGTTTAATGAATTAATGGAAGCATTAAAAAAATCGGGCTTTTTTTTTAATATGAATTTGTATCGCTCATACATGGCTTGAACGCACCTTATCATCTTTGTTCTTCATTTGCCCTCGATTGGGTTCGCCATCTGCGGTCTGTCAATTCAGTCATAATGCATCGGTCTCCTTCCAAGGCCCTATGGCTCCTTTTAGCATTGTTCTTTTGCTTTTTTATCCGAAACGCATATTGTGCCACTTTGCTCGAGTCAACAAACATACGGAGGGCAAGCCAATCGCGTAGCAACAAGCGACAAACCATTACCGGTACTGGGCTGAGCCAATCAGCTAAGGGCTTGGTTGTGGGAAAAACTTATACCATCTCATTCAAGTACTACGTGATATATGCAACCTCGGACAGCTGCCGCATCGAAGGCTACCTTGATAGGGACAATTTTGGCAATACCAATTACTTTAGCAAAGCCTTTATCCTCGGCGCAGCTTGGGGTACCTTTTCTGGCAACGCTATCGCCACTGCAACTACAGAAACCTTGAAGCTGAACGTGGTGTGTTCCAGCGGTACCACCCAGGTTTATCTTGACAGTGTTGATGTGACCGGGGCCGTCATCAACAGCTCCTTGTCGATCACCACAACAGCCGATCTGACAACGGCCCCGACAAATACGCTAATAAACACCACGGCAAATCCAGCCACCACTCTGACGGATGCCTTTACAGACGCCTCAGCATCTAGCCCAACAACGCGGTCGATGGATAGTCTAACAGGCACGTCTATGGGGTCTGTCTTTGACGGCTCGGTCTCATCTTCTACACCCACTGAGACTTCAAGGAGTAGCCAGATTGGAGGCCAATTCGAATCTCAGAGGTTGACTCGGTCCATGACGGGTGCAGTCAACACTCAAGGTTCTTTGAGCTCTCAGACAACTTTCAGAACTCAAATTACCGTGGCTTTATCCAGTGATCCTGGCGGCCGGATGTCTGCAGCTGAGACAAGCTCCGTAAGCCTTTCTGCGACTCATATACCTGGTCGTTGTGGATATAGGTCTAAATAGTTCTGGAATTTGGTCTTCACCAACGTTGATTTATCGTCATCATGATAACTTTTCACATGATCATTTACTTTGTATCAAAGGCTTTAGTATTACCACGAGTGTATCATAGTGGCTGGTGGCTCCGCGCGATCATCTTAAAGGGCATTTGTATTTTCGGCTAACCTAACTGCACAGCTGACTATACATAATTCGTCCATTATGCATGAGAATAGAAGAACGCAATACGTCGTCATAATTAGCATATGAAACATTAGGTGATGCGTATTACACCGAGCTCGTTTCTTCGCCTAACACCATTTCCATCGTAGCCGCATTCACCAGCCCACCCGAAGCACGAACGAAGTGCCCCAAGGTTGTGGGCCACAGAGGACCCAGACCTCCTGTGATCATTTCGCTCGGCACGCTCACGCTTACGCTGATGTGTGTCGGCACCTTGGCAAAACACACACAGAGCCTCGGATTGGCGAGCATTTGGCGTGGTTTGCTATCGGACCACGGCTGACAGAATTTGTCCATGTAAATGTACAGCGACCTGAGATTGGGGAGCTTGCCGAGGGTTTCCAGCAGGCGGGACCAATCCTTGTCTTTCCAGCACCCCAGGCGGAAACAATCTGTAAACAAAATGTCCCGTAAAAGATGCATAATTGGCGGCCGATGGCTTTCAAGAAAAGTCCAAGAACCCTGCACTGACCGAAAGCATAAGCGAACATTATGAGCAATGGAAGGCAAGGCCTCAAGGTGGCTGTAAATTGTAAGCAATGGGCACAAATGTTAGCATAAAGGCGCTGCATAATGCTTACATTAATTTGCAAGAAAGCAATACGGGCAGAAAGGGTGATTTTGGAGAGGCGGGTTGATTTGAACTGCGCTTCATCCTAACTTTGTAATCGAATATCTCTGCACACTCGCAACAACAACGGGCGCGTCTTGTGCTTGATCAGCCCCATTGATTCGTTCATCAAAGTTTCAGCCGCGGCACACTTACCCATCCGCGGGAGATTTGGACTCTGGATAAAGATAGCTGTGCATGTCATACTCGGTGACGCATCTTGCATGGCGAAAGGTTGCGACCTCGCCCACGTTTGTGACAATGATGTGTTGTTCCACACCCGCTTGGCGCCACAGTTCGATGTAGATTTGAGCGCGGATCTCGACGGGGAGCTTTGAGAAGAGTGGAGAATTCTTTTGCGCGTTAGAGGACTCGAAATTGACAACGCCAGAGCCCGTCAATTTTCCAAAGACGATCTTGCGGTCTACTGGAATGGCTTCCTGTTGGCGCTGTTGCTTGCGCCGCCGCTGGCTTCTTGACAGACTTTTGCTGGGCATGGTTGCAGTTGACGGTGGAGACAATTAATTGTGGAGTCGAAGTTAAGGTGGTCCTGGTGCGATTACTGATGAGAATCAATTGGGATGCGATACAGATAAAAGCCATATTCGTACACAAGATGAATGACTACAAATTGAGCCCTGCTACTTAGCCCATAGAAATACTGCCTTGTTGGAGATTGCCATTGGCTTGTCAGGACGATAGTGGGTCGTGGCGTCCGCTGGGACAGTGCTCCGCCCCCAAACTGACTCACGCAGAAATCAATCAATCAATGAACCATAGTGACTCATAAGATGAACCAGGAAACATCTAATGACGGCAGTAGATTGATGGATATGTTTCAGACGGTATAGTCGACGTCGGCCTTGATAGATGTCTCCTCCTGGCAACATGTGGCACGGTGGGTGGCAGTGGAAATTTGGCCCAATAGGACTTAGAGGAACAATTGAGAGAAGATGCACAACATTTGCAAGGTAATTTCATCTGTGAGTTGTTTCGTATAATCTCTTTTTTTTAGCTGAGGCCAGCAAAAAACGCGGGGTATGTTGTATCCAATCGCGCGCTGCTGTTGCCTGATAAGACTGAGACTGATATCCCGCATTCGCTTTGGAACCTAACACTCTTTCCACCACGAATCTCCATCGGAATGTATCGGGAATTTTAAAAGCGCAAGCCTAAGCCGATTCTATACCTCGACAAATTTGCTGCATGGATCCTGCCGTATCCCCGACGGCCAATGCGCCACTCAGAGCTGAAAATTGCACCATATGCGCTAGTCTACGAAGCCTCCTTACTAACGATGACTTCACCACCAACCTAGACCCTGATTTCAAAGTGTTCCGTAATGAACACAGCCCTACTGTCAACTTGGGGTTTATCGATGAAGTCATTACAAAACCATGCCGGGGACATGATCAACTCCTGCAATATGTGTACGATGATTTTAAAAAGAACCATCGGCAGAAGAAAGAAGAGCTCTATCTGGCCCTAAGATCTACACGCGTCACACACGCCATGAAGCCGTGGCATAGGCAGGATCATCTCCTACTTCATCGCGCCGAGGATGCGTGCGGCCAAATTATGATAGCAAACCAGAAAGACATGTCATACGTTTGGACAATGGTATTAGCAAGAGGACCAAACGAGAAAGAATCGCCTGGCTACGGAAGAATCTTGGACGTAAATTGGGTAGACTTGTATTTGATCAACGGGTGGAAGAGTGCGTGTTTGAGCAAGCATGGACCTGAATGCTCTAATCCTCTGAGAATCAAACCTGTGTCTCCTGCCTGGCTTGTCGACACCCACACCGAAAGCTTGGTGCCGGGTGCTGGCATATTAGAATACATGGCCCTTAGCTACAGATGGGGCACTGCGGCTAGCTTCCGTGCAACCAGCGAGATTATGGCCACCTTGATGGAGCCTGGCGCCTTCTCATCAGACCGGTTTGGCGGCGAGATATCAGCAATCATTCGTCGAGCCATGAGGCTTGTCACGGCCATCGACGAGCGTTATCTCTGGGTCGACACCGTTTGCATTGTGCATGATGACCAATTACAGAGCAAAGAGCAGTTGCAATTGATGGGTGCAATATATGCGTCCGCAAAGCTAGTCCTCGTTGCCGCTGATGGTGACTCTAGTACCGGGATCTTGGGTCTGGAGGGCGTGTCTCCGTCCCGCCAGCTTACTCAAAAGGTCATACCTATTTTTGACGACGAAAAGGTTATACTTCGAGATCCGCATACGTTGCCTCGGGCACTACCAAAGGGCCTAGAATATTTCGAACGCGGCTGGACATTTCAAGAGTTTTTCCTGTCGAAGCGGCGGTTAGTTTTTGCCCAAAGACAGTTGCATTGGACCTGCGCCTATGCAAGCTGGAATGAAGACCTAGTATGCTTTGGCGACAGGACCAGCCACAGAGATGTGGTGGATAGGCCGTTGTCGCGCATACTCAAAGGAATACCAGACTTTTGGGCACTAACTAGGCTAATTTTCAACTACATGAATCGGAAATTTACCTTCCCCGAGGATGCTCTGCCCGGAATCATCGGGTTGTTGGCTATTCTGAGCAATTCATTCAAGGGTGGATTTCTTTACGGTCTGCCTGAAATGAGTTTTGACTCTGCCCTCATGTGGCGCGCATCAACATCATGGACTAAGGTCAAGAGGCGGCATAATTCTGGAAGAAGCAATCTTCTCTCCTTATCACATCCATTACCCTCTTGGTCATGGATTGGTTGGGAGGGTGAGCCGGGAGACTTCATGCAGCAGCTGACATTTGAATCATGGCATCGACAGAACAATGTAAAGCCCATCACCCAATGGTACACACAAGAGACACCAAATAGCGCCGAAAGGCGTCCCATCAAGCCAACTTGGCACGAGGTAGAAGACAAGCTTAATTGTGAGATATTGGAACTACCTCCGGGATGGACAAAAGAACTGTACGAAAAATCTAAAGACGACCAAATAAGTGACAAATGGGGCAGAACCATTCAAGACGAACCTGGACAATGCATATACAGACATGAATTATTCCCAGGCGAATACTTTTGGCTGCCGGTACCGATTGCGAAGGTTGATGGGTGCGTCAGTCCGTGGAACCCGGCACAGACACCATACATCTCTTGCGAAACAAGACGCGGATGGTTTTCCGCCATGGAAATCTCCCCGAGCTATTTCTATGGGCCCGAGAGTCTCTATTACCATGACTACACATTCGTTGCCATTCTGCTGGATGACGAGGGGCGCTGGTGCGGCAAGCTGCATCTTCATGATGCCGATGAGTTTTCGCACTTCTTGCAAACCAGTGCCAATGCCGGCGATTCAAAGCTCGAGTTGGTGGCCATTTGCACAATGAAGCAAAAAAACCGCTCGTACACGAGGGTGGTCATTCCGGCCCCTGAAAAAGGTGCCGAACAAGATTCTGATGTGGGACCTCCGATTTATAAGGATGTATATGGCGTTTTGTGGGTGGAGTGGGTGGACGGGGTCGCTTACCGCAAGGCATCCGGCTTTGTGGACAAGGATGCGTGGGACAGGCATAACTTGGAGGACGTACACTTGGTTCTAGGCTAGCCTGAGCAAAATAGATGCTGTGGGCATAGTTAGTCCGAGAGTCTTGTGGACTTTTTATTCAATACAGCTAACCGATATTGACGAAGCAACAAGCGGGAGTTTTATTGTGCACGCTAATTAATACATTGTATCTGTCCTTGCATTGATAGCTGGCCGTCTCGTTTCACAGTTATCTCAATTAACTTTCAAATTCTTAACCACAAACAAAATGCAAATAACTTGAAGGGTTGCGATGTTTTTCAAAGGTTTCAGCTTCACATCAACCACGTGGCAACCAGCACAAACCCAGCCACCACGAGACCCTGCGGTCTGGCAACGCTACTGGCACTCCCCATCAACTCGTATCCCTCCACGGCGAACCTCTCTGTTTCTACGCTGGCTCCGCCTGTATCGTTGAGGGAGTGCTGGAATCCCTCAAAGTAAAAATCTTTGCCAGTAGAAAGATGGCTTTCACCCCTCGCTAACGCGTCCGTTACATTGGTCGGATCCCACTCGTATTCCCCGCCATCGGAGATGGTGATGTTTTCCTTGATTGTGTAGCCAAAGGTGCCGCCATCGTCCGCCAGATCGCCGTGGAAGCTAATGTCAAAAAATCCCCACTCTGATTTTTCAGGGGCCTCCCATTTGATCGTGATGGGGCTCGATAGGTTGAGCTTGGACTGGCCGTCGGGCTCCGTGAGTTTGAGCGTCACGCTCTGGGCCATGACCAGCGGAGAGCAGGGCGCCATGCACAAAAAAAGGTTCAGAAGCTGCATTGTGTTTGCAAAATGATGGAGTAGTTTCAATACTAGTGTGGCGCGTCCATCAGACATGAAACGGGGAAAGTTGGGATATAAGACGCCTTGATCCGCTAGCGCCAAGCCTTTGTGAAGACTGCCAAGACCGCTCATAACCATCGCTTAAACCGGAAGGATTCGTGATGCGGGGATAATAATCACAATCTCACCATACCGAGATTACCTTGCTCATCGCTTGAATCATTCCAGCCAATAAAATAAAAGCCATGGTAAATTTCCCCCATTCCAACTTAGTTAGATGCGCGGAGCGCGGGGATGCTGCTTCAGCCGCTTCCTGGGGTTAACTATGCATAAACCTGTTCATTGTCCATGGTGTAATGAACCCCCCCACCGAAAACAATCTGCCAGGTCCATTTTCATCATGCCCGTGAATTCTCAAAAATCAGCCTCATTTGCCCCGATTTTAATACATTTCGAATGCTAATTTTTCCCAATTTGCTGCCCCTGTTCATGCCATGCGTAACCATGGACTCGGCTCATCTTTGCACAGCCAAATTCCAAATCCAGTCACCTCGGTCGCACTTGTACGGAAAACCAACCCGAACCCATTTCACAATATACAGACAACAGACAGGTTTTTCCGTGCCATGCTGCGATAGTTCTCACTTCACACTCTACTGCGCTTCCAATAAGCACCGTGAAAACAACCGCTTAAAAACGAATAGGCAAGATCAATGTAGCTTAGGATGTGGTAGTTGCTGGCTAGATAGATCCAAGCTGCATTCCGTAAATATACAAAGCGACACCTACTCAATTGACAGATGCCAGTATCCTTCCTACCAGTCCAACCTGAACCATCATAACAGATGTCATCGACTGCAACTATAAAAGTCAAAGAGCTTCCAATACTAATCATGTGACACAAGAACATAGAAACCGAAATATATGCGTCGTGAAAGTTCACTTGCCCTTACACAATAACCGCTCTCATTCGTTGTGCAATGTGAATAAGTCACTGACAGGAGTAGGAACTTTTGTTGTTCAGTCAGTGTAAAATACACACTAAATGGGCGACGAAAGAATTATGCCGAATACCGTTTGAGAAAAAAAACCAACATGGAATCTATGAAACGGAGCAAAATGCAACTATAGCACGGAGTCGTCCATGGAGGTGCTTTCTACAATAAGGTTATGTTGGATGGGGAACCGAAAATTATGCCTGACTACGCTAAGTAGATACCAAGTTGCATCACAGCCTATCAAAAATACTTATTTTTTATTAAGTAGGAAGAAAATTTTATTCTTCCAGATGCCTCGTAAGCTCAGTTTTGCGATTTGAGCAATGCATGGTATGGACTAGATTGCCAAGAGACAAAGTTACTCGCGATGGTTGATATAGGGTATGGCTAAGTGGAGGTGGGGTGGTAAAATAAAGTTGACTTAGTCCGATATCATAATTTGACAAAAAAATCGTATTCATAATTCTCGAAGTAAAATAGAATAAAGTAAAGCCTTTTGTGCCTAGAAATCTGCTTGGTTAGCCAAGATTACCAAGGAACCGTTCTTTGTGTGACACGGCTGCATTACATCTAAATCAGTAGTCACCATAGGCGGTTAGAGATGTCGAGGTTCTTGTTGCAAGTGAAGGTGTATATGATTAAGAAAGAGATTTATTTTTAATGCTGACAGGGTTTCGTGAGAAATTGTTCCTGCATGCAGGGAGAGGATATAGCCGTCAATAATCGTCTTCCAGCATTCTAAAGACTTGATGATTTTGATCAAACCAATTTCCTAACTCAATGCCTTGACCTGTACAATCCCCATGAAATTTGGCACCGTCTTGCTCTGGAACTGATCCGCCAAAAGGCATTTCAAGATCTTGACTCAAATTACCATGAAAGTCGTGCGTTACGGATTGTTTTGACGTTTTGCTTGACTGGGTTACTCCAGCTTCAAGAAAGAAATCCTCAAAGGCGGCATCGCTGATACCTCTTAGTGAATGCATGTGTATGTCTGCAGGCAAGGCGTTGACATATTTGTGTGCAACTTCGTACATGGGCTTGAAAAGACGTAGCTGCTTCCCATATATATTCTTGAGGTCAGGTCCCAACTGCTGCAAAGCGTCGATGACGGATGCGAGTTTGTCCAAGTGCACTGGGTTTCGAGTTTCAACGGTGTGACAAAATAGCACAGTAAAGGGTGCAAATGGCGTCGCGAGGAGAGCCCTGAGTACACGTGAGAGAGAGGGCGAACGGACTTGGGGAAAGGAGGCTTACCATTGAATATAAAGTTGCAGGATATTGCTGTCGGTTCCTCGCAAAAGCTCAAGACAGATCTTGTGTTCGTCTAGGCTTTTGTTTGCAGCATCGAGGCACTCATCGCAAAACACAGAGCCCGCATCGGCACCCGGCTCAATACTGCGATACACCAAAGTCAGGAGCGCCAGGTAGGATACTTTATCGGCTCGGCGAAAGACATTCTGATAGGCTTCGTTGAGGTAACGATTTGAGTATTCAAAGAATCGATCCTATTCTAGAATCAGTAATTATAATGCCCCCTTGAACTAGTTGGAGAAACACTCACCTCAACTGGATCTTTGCTCTCGTACAAATTGCATATTTCGGCAGCTAACTGTCTGGCCTTGGCCTCTCTCACCGGCCGTGAGTTGAGCAAAGCTCTGGGACAGTATATATCGTCGTACACCTTTCCTTGGAGCATGGATATCTTGATCCATTTCGGACTAATGAGCAACAGGCTATCTCCTGTTGACGGTTCCACATGGCCCAACTTCAAAGTAATGTGCTCGTCTCTGAGCAAGGATGATCGATTGAGCCGCAAAGAAAGCATTTTGTCAACCATGTGTATAACCCAGAAGAGCCGTATTCTCCGCTGCCGGGCCTCCACCCCTTCAGGAACGAGGGCGACCGGCCGATCGAACCCGATGGTCAGGCACTTCTGGGCGGCGACAGATAGGAAATTCCACGAGAGCGAAATTTGGCATTTTTCAAGATAATAGGACGACTATGATCCGGTTAGTCTGCAATAAGATGCACTTTTCCCGTTACTTACAGCCATCTGAAGAGCGAGCACGTAATGAAATGTGGACGGGACGTTAAGCGGAACGTTTGGAAGCATTGATTCCAAGTTTTGCTGACACAGAGTCGCCTGTGATGTAAAACTGCTTTTGGTTCCTTCATTCAACTCCTCAGCCGCGCACTGAATAAAGAGACTATAGAGGCCACAGTTCACAATGATCAGCTCAGCCAGTGAGGGCTTGCCGGAGTAGACCGTCATGAAATACTCGACGAACTGACCAATGCTGTGAAACTCTATGCACCAGAAGAACCTAACCTGGGGACATTCTAAACTAACATGTGAGCTGCAGACGTGTTAATGAAGAAACGGCTTACCCCGCAGTCGCTGTGTAGCCGCCATGGCTAGCTCCATTGGCGGAAGCTTGAAGCCAGGGCTTTTGAGCCAAGATATTCCGGATTGAGATTCATGGTCTCGGTGACTCTCCTTCTCACTATTGCGGTCGGACAGAACGCGCCGTAAAGCGTCAAGGCTGGACTTGACCTCGGGCAACACGTGCAATGCCTGGTGATTTTCAACAGTTTGCTCTGCAAAGTCGGTGGCGAAAGTTGCTTGCTCATTCAAGGCAACGTCACCTTCCAGGCTGGAATCGGTTCCCTCTTCTCCATGTCCTGTGCCGGTAAACGGAGAAGCGACTCGTGAGGTTGTTCGGAGACTTGCATGCACGACAGGTAAGCACGCTTGTGAAGGTGGGGTAGTGGAGGTGATATTGCCGACAGCAAGGCATATTTGATCTAGTTTGTTAGAGATATCGTTAAGCTTACTCCCGCTGTGACTTGTTAGATGATTATTTCGATGCCATCAAAGGCAGAGCTGACTGACTAGTCATCGCTTGTGATAGCCTGTTGTCGCTTGGCCCTCGGTTTGAAGCCGGCTGGAAAAGAGCACTGTACTTGTCTATTGGAGCAGGGACCGCATGGCGAGACACGATCGCATCTGACCTAAAAGTCAAGAGAGGAGATTATGATAACTGAAGCTGAAGAGAATGGCGAGATGGTCAAGCCGTACCTTTCGTTGACGGCACTGGTCACACTGCTGGGGTTAGCGCAGGCGGATGACAGGGGATGGGGTTCTAACAGAGAGCCTATGCAGAGGCACACCGAGCACAGCGGAGCCTCCAGTGCCTCCTATGTCACCGCTGGCCATCTCCATTGCGACAAAAAAGCGTGCGGAAAGTCGGTGTCATCGAGTGTCCGTGGCCCGGCTATGGAATTGCATTTTGCGTCGACAATCGGATGCACGTGACGCAGCGAAGAAGCCGCGCTAGGCACCCCACTCCTTTTCGGTGTGCCGGGCCTCCGAGATGCCGTGGTGAGAGAACGCCCCGATTCAGTCTTGGCTATGTTCAATACCTCCAGGTCGTACTTTCGGCATCTGAGACTTTCCGAGAAGAGTTGGAATAAAGGATGGAAGCGCATAGCAATCGAGTTTGCCATCATGAACTCCAAGTCGCGCCTTCAGCCTTTCCAGGCCCTTGTTTTTTTCCAGCGTCCCTCGTTTTCGCCAGGCGCCTCTTGATCATCATCTCCTCCTCTTGCAACTGGCATCATGTCGTCTTCCGAAACAACAGAGAAGAGCGGCATGGCCCCGAGCAAACTGGAAAAGTTACCTCAAAATGTCCGCGAGAAGGACTCATCCGCTGCCATTCAGAAGCACTCAAATGCTAGAAATTACATGGTACGTTGTCGTTGAACTTGCTATACACTTGCTCATAGCCGATCCAACCTGACTTGTGCAGCGTATCTTTAGGTATGCAAACAACATTGATTACCTTATTGGAGGTGTGGGAATCCTTGCGGCCGTCGGGTCTGGAGTAGCTCTCGCCACCGTAAACTTGGTTCTTGGACACTTGATCAATATCATGACTGACTTCACCTCCACCGGGTCCGCCCCATCAGGCTTCATGTCATTAGTCTCAAAATATTCGTACGTTTCCCTACAATGTGTCAAAACGCCTCGACAAAACATATCTAACAAACCACAAAAGACTCTACTTCGTCTACATTGGTATGACCCGATTCGCTTGCACCTACGTCTATTCTAGTCTCCTCACGTACTTTGCGCTTCGGATTACTCGCAACATTCGATGCCAATACTTCAAGTCAGCGCTGGCGCAAGAAGTTGGATTTTTTGATCAAGGAACAGCCGGCTCCATTTCTATGCAGGCTACTAGCAACGGAAAGCTGATTCAATCCGGGACATCAGAGAAGCTTGGCCAGATTTTCCAAGCCCTAGCAACTTTTGTGGCTGCTTTCATCATCGCCTTTGTGAATCAATGGAAGCTGACCCTCATTTTGATGTGCATGGTACCTGCCCTTCTTATTACTGTCATGGCTACTGCTCCATCTGATGCCGCCATTGAAGTCAAAATCCTAAAAATCTACAGCCAGGCAGGCTCCTTTGCCGAAGCTGTCCTGGGCAATATCCGCACAACCAAAGCCTTCACCCTAGCGCCTACAATGATGTCTAAGTATTCCAAGCTTATTCACGATGCTGAACTGCTCGGTATGAAGAAAAACGTACTGTATACATTGATGTTTTCCGGTGAGTATTTTATAGTCTTTGCTGGAATGGGCTTGGCCTTTTGGCAAGGTGTCAGCATGCTCGCTAGTGGCGAGGTAGATGGTGTCGGTACTATTTTCACGTATGTTCCTCTTATTCAATTATGAGAAAATATCCAAATACTCACAGGTAATCTTCAACAGGGTCCTTTTTTCCGTCATCATCGCTGCCGTCACACTCAATTCCATCGCTCCTCATTTTGTAACCTTCAGTCGCGCAGCTACTGCTGCCGGCGAACTTTTCGAACTCATGGACCGACAATCGAGTATTGATTCATTTGACAAATCCGGAAAGGTTCCATCGACTGCTGAAGGGCGCATCGAGCTGCAAAATGTCAGCTTCAGCTATCCTAGTCGCCCAGGTGTCCTCGTACTCGACCACTTTTCGCTGTCTATTCCAGCCGGAAAAGTGACGGCCCTAGTAGTGAGTGACTAAATGAATGCAAGACTAGGGTTGATATCTAACTTACCCTTTAGGGTGCTAGCGGCTCCGGAAAAAGCACAATCATCGGACTCCTTGAGCGATGGTACAACACGAACTCGGGCACAATAATGCTGGGCGGCGAGAGAATCGAGGAGCTGAACATTCGGTGGCTGCGCACAAATATGCGACTTGTCCAACAGGAACCCGTCCTATTTAACGGAACAGTTTTTGAGAATATCTGCAACGGCCTGGTCGGTACAGCCTGGGAGAATGACTCGAGAGAGGCCAAACTTGCACGGGTTCAGACGGCGGCCAAAATTGCATTTGCTCATGACTTCATCCAGGACCTTCCACAGGGCTACGAAACGCAGATTGGTGAGAGGGGAGGTCTTTTGTCTGGAGGTCAGAAGCAAAGGATCGCCATTGCGCGCAGTGTCATCTCGGAACCGAAAGTCCTGCTCCTCGATGAGGCAACCAGCGCTCTGGATCCGCATGCCGAGGGCATCGTCCAAAGAGCCCTGGATGAGGCTTCCAAGGGTAGAACAACTGTCGTCATTGCGCACAAACTGAAGACCATCCAGTCTGCAAACAACATTGTGGTGATGAAACATGGCCAAGTTATCGAACAAGGCGTACATGATGACCTTGTGGCTCGTGGGGGAGCATATGCTGCCCTCGTCAAAGCTCAAGACCTATCTTTCCAAAAGAATAAAGAACCTTCGAACGGAGACTCTGATGAGGAGAACGAAGCCGGGGGGGTTGATCAAATCCACACGTTGACAAGACGGCAGACTGAAATGGACAGGCTTCTCACTCTTCAAAATCGCGAAGACTATGGTCAATACCAGCCAACCGGCGTCTTGAGAACCATTCTAAAACTTGTAATGTTGACACCAGAAATCAAGATGTGGTACGCTATCGTGCTTCTGATATGTGTGGTGGGAGGTAAGTTTACCACCTTTCATCGTCTTTTATTGCTCTGCTAACTCTAAAAGCTGGCTTTTACCCCGGCCAGACACTTTTGCTGGGTCGAGTCATGGGTATATTTGATGAGCCTGACATGCAGAAGAAGGGAAACTTTACGTCGCTCATGTTCTTTGTCATGGCTCTTGCAATTGCAATTGTATACGGAGTTCTCGGATGGTCTACCAATGTCATCGCTCAAGTACTTGGCTTCGCTATTCTCATTTGACCATGTAGATTTGCTAACCATGTGCATAGACATTTGGTAGGCGCATTCGCGAGGACTTCTTTGCGGCCTACTTGCGACAGGATCTCAGGTTCTTCGACCGGCCCGAGAACGCGATTGGCTCCTTGACCAGCAAGATCGACTCCTGTGCTCAGTCGGTTTTCGAGCTGATGGGATTCACCATTGCCATCATCCTTACGTCCCTCTTTTCGGTTGTGGCCTGCAGTATTTTATCGATAGCATTCTCGTGGAAACTTGGTCTGGTCGGTGTCTTCGCCGGAATTCCGCCTATGCTGCTGGCAGGTTACGCCAGAATCCGAGTGGAGACAAAGATGGATGCCGACATTGACAAGAGATTTTCAAAAAGTGCCTCCATTGCATCCGAGGCTGTTACTGCGATTAGAACCGTGTCCTCTCTCGCCATTGAGGATGAAGTGTTGCGCCGGTATACATTGGAGCTTGACATAGCCATTCATGAGTCTACGTCTCCTCTATTTTTTATGATGATTTGGTTTGCGTTCACTCAAGCCATTGAATATTTTATCCTAGCCCTAGGATTCTGGTAGCCCGCCCTTTTCATTTTTCCCATTCTTGACTAATAAATGTGTTATTTGTAGGTGGGGTTCAAAACTGCTCTCCGAAGGCCAAATCACATTCTACAAATTCTTCATCTCTTTCATGTCAGTTTATTTCTGTGGGCAAGGCGCTGGCCAGTTGTTCAGCCTTGCAAGTAGTAGGCTCATCATTCCCTAGAACCGATCGAGATCATACATCTGACATAAGTGAATAGGCATGACCAAGGCTAATTCTGCCGCTAACTACTTCTTCTGGGTTTGTGGTCTCGAATCAACCGTTCGGGAGACAGAAGAGAATAAGGAGAAGAAGCCTTCCAATGACTGTAGTTCCTACGACCTCCAGAACCTAGAATTCTCTTACCCATTGGCACCTCGTACACGCGTTCTCAATGGGGTTTCACTCAAGGTTGGCATTTTCTGGCTGAAAAGTCTCATCAGATTCTAACACAATTCAGATTCATCCCGGTCAATTCGTTGCTTTTGTTGGTGCTTCGGGTGAGTATGAGCCTTTTCTACACTTCCGCAAGACACCTTTCTAACATTCTGTAATAGGCTGTGGCAAGAGTACCATGATATCGCTGCTCGAACGTTTCTATGACCCCACCAACGGAACAATCACTATCGACAACAGTGACACACTTCCAACACTCAACCCGCGCCTATACCGTGGCTATGTGTCCTTAGTTCAACAGGAGCCTAGCCTCTTCCCTGGAAGCGTGCGCGAGAATATCACGATGGGCATTGGCTATAGCGCTACCACCGATGGCGACAATGAGGAGAGGATCATCGAGGCATGTCGTGCTGCCAATGCCTGGGAATTCATTTCCTCATTGCCAGAAGGTCTCAGCACACCGTGCGGAGCCAGTGGGAGTCAGTTATCGGGCGGCCAAAAACAGCGCATCGCCATTGCGCGAGCCCTCGTCCGCAACCCGAGCGTCATTTTGCTCGACGAGGCCACAAGTGCCTTGGACACGCAGTCTGAGAAGGTCGTTCAGGCTGCCCTGAGCGAGGCTGCCGCATCAGGGGACAAGATCATGATTTCGGTTGCGCATCGCCTTTCTACTGTCCGTGATGCGGATTGCATCTTTGTGTTCTCCGAAGGCCGAGTCACTGAAGCCGGGACCCACAACGAGCTAATTGCGCAGGGTGGCTTGTATCAGAAACTGTGCGAGGCCCAGAGCCTGGATACCGATGCCTAATTTCATTCTAGGATATTAACTAGATACTGATTTATATTTCATACACATAGCGGTAGATTAGATCGGTTCATAGACTTCTTTTCATAGCTCAGTTGTAATAATTCATGGTCAATCTAACACCGATTTGGGACAAAACCACCACGGCGACCAACCAGGATCAAGATTCTGTCTCAATCAAAAAACATTCATCTTTTGACGTACCTTTCGCATTCACTCAGTTCACCCGCCTTGCTGGCATCTTTGGGAATTACTCCAGCAGCCACAGCCGACTTGTAGCACCATCTCCACTCATGAATCTCATTGGTCCAATTGCACTTCCATGTCCAGAAAATCCAGCCTGCTGATTTCTCAAACGATTGAGCCTGCGCTGCCCAGTACTTGCTGTATCAGTCGATTTGGTCGGGGCGGTGTGGATCTGAAACTCGCTGTTGCTTCTTATGCTGCTGTTGACTGACAAGGACCACTCGGCAACCAAGAGGTTCTCTTTTCCCAGATTCTCGTTGCATGCTGCCGTCATGTATCCCCATTTATGGTTGGGAACCATCTTATCGAAGCTAAGATACCTGTGCGCATCATAGAAGGTGTAATTCGCACTGGTCAGGTTCGTCCTTGGGTCACCAGATCCCCAAGATTTCCCCTACAAATTAATAGCGTTAGACTAAACTAGGCAAATGATCTTCTTCTCGCGGAGTGCCGTACATGACCAGGAAATTGCTCATTCGTAGTTTGTGCACCATGCAAGCCAATGATGACGTAAATACCGCTGTCTTTGCACCACCCCACTCATTGGTCAGAATACTTCACTCCACCCCTAGGGAAATACTCGTCATCCTTGACCAAGTCTTCGCGGATCCAATATTCCACAGGAATGCGCATTGCGTTGAGGTTGAGGGTTGCAATATCCTCAATGATATCTTTTGTGATCCAACATGCCCAATGCTTTTTGAAGGCTGCGTATGCTTGGTTCTGGCCGATGCCCTTGACGCATGACCACTCATCCTGGTAGTCGCCACACCCCATGCTTTTCCATTCGTCCTCAGCCAGCCAGCGCTCCACGATGAACTGATACCCAAGGTTGACGCCTCGAAATTTAGAAAAATACGACTGCCATCGCGCGGCCAGTCTTTTATTTCCTATCGATGCTGTGGTCATGAGTTAATATTGGTCATCTAATATGATCAGGCTCACACCGTAACTGGGGTATCCAGACTGTAGTCAGAGCTACAAGTATTGAAAGAGACGTAAGTACATGCATTGTTAAGACAAATTATGATAGTATGTTGCCCGAATAGGAGCAATCTTTATTTTGATATTAGGCGTCTGAGAGATAGATCACATAGGACTTTTCAAACATCAGATAACAGGAGCGTCTTTGAAATGAATCACATACACATTCTACTATTATCAGGCCATTTTAGGTAGTTCTGAGGCATTTGGGTAGAGTGCGGGACAGATGCGGGAGTATTCCGCCCCAAAATACCGTGATCAGCCTTGGCAGCTGAAGAGATGAAACATCCCGAAAATGAAAAGCATGAACCAGCGCAGGCATTTTCCATGCCTTTGGAAGAGATCCCGGTGGATCTACGACGGGGTTTAGTTTGGCGCTAGTCCAGCGTGGCCGCGCAGACTGGATAAACTGTTCAGGTCAAGAAAGGGTGGACGGCAAACTATCCCATTAATTCCTCCAAAACTTCAGAAACGACAACTCACTCGGCTTCTTTAATTGAAATAGAACCTATCCGCCCTGGCTTCGATGAAGCCCAAAGAGTTGCAGAATCAGAAACAAGATGGTCAAATTACTATACAGGGAATACTGCATGTCCATATGGCTTCATTCACTGCAACTAAATAGCTGTCTTAAGGCAAATAACCTGGAACACATATCATCTTGATAGCTTCTATTATCTTCATAGGACCGCCTTGACAACATTTGAGATCCCGCGACCTTTTCTACCAGCCATATTCTTCGCAACATCGACAGCTGATTCGGCTATGCTCTTTAAAGCGTCTCCGTCAAGGTCAAGAAGATTCTCGTTTCGGAACGCATCGGGATCCTCAATGGCGTCCATAAAGACAGAAAAGGCATACGAGGCAATTGGCCCGATAACTGGTATGAAGTTCAAGCCTATCTCGCCGACAGTTTTGAACAGCTGCGAAATGAAGCTTCTCGTCTCTTCCTCGTATTCAAAGGGCTGCCACGTTAGGTTTACTCCGAAATTTGTGTTGATAACGGCGGCGTAATCCAGGTACTTGAACTCGCGGTCGATGATATTTCCACTCAAACCACTGTTGAAAGAGTCGATGATTTCATAATCGTGGTTCCTGATCAACGTGTCGTTGGGATCAAGAGGCCTGAATAGTCCCTTGTCCCGGTTGCGCATTTGCCGTGGCACAATGAGCAGATTGTAAACTTCCCGCATATCAATCTCGACAGTTCTTTTGGGATGAACTCCGAGGCCCACGTTATTGTCAAGGATTTGCATTCCGTGTTGCGGGTGCGTCTTGACAGTTAGATTTGACACCTTGTCAACAATTTCCTGCGGAACCTTCTTCCCCGCAAGAATACCGCCTACTGTACTTTGATCCAGCGCGCCCATGCTAATTGCCATAGCCAACGATGAATTTCTGATGGCCCTAGAAAGCGTTCCTCGCTCCTCAGAGCTCAGAATTCCACCCATCGGCACCTCAGATTTGACCCAACGATCGCTGAACGGCATCTCTGAGACGCCTCGCGACCGAAAATTGACCATAACATATGTGCACAGGTCCGGGTAAATGTTGCTGACCTTCTGGGCTAGCGGGAGGTAGATGGCGCGAATTGGCACTTGCAAGTCAATGTACATGTACCTTGCGCCCTTTGTGATAGGAACGGGTACGATGGCTACCTTGTCGGGTCCGCCGCCGTGAGCCTTTTCATTGTAAATGTTGTCATCTGATGGCGATTTGATCCTGTAGTGACCATTGATCTTGACGCTCCCAGCCTCGTAGCGCTAGGGCGAGCCATTGGCCGAGAACATGACGTTAAAGTACTTGAAATAGTAAACTTTTTTGTCGTCTCTGATAGCATAGGCCGAACCAAGTCGTTTCCCACTTTCCGACATAGGGTGGGAGTGATTATACACGTACTCAATGAGGACGTGTGAAGTAAAGTCGACCAAGTTTTCTGGGTCGAATACATCGTTTATCCCAAGCGCTGAACGCTTGAAGAAGACCTCGCCTTCGGGGTAGGGTTGGGCCATTTTGAGAAATGCAAGTTAGAGTTGTGGGTTGCAAAGTCCGGCTGGCGATGGTAGTGAAGAGGGACTTAGGGAGTGTTGGAATATCAAAAGGACTGAGAATGGGAGCAAATGAGAGTGTGATCTTCTTCACCCATTTAATAGTTTGAATCACCCCTTGAAAACACCGACAGGGGAAAGCCGAATCATGTTTCACCGCCTGATCATGGTTCATTTTGGTGATGTACATACCTTTTCCATGATTCAAGACTATCTAAGCGTCCCTTTTGAACATGACTTAAAAGGTTGGCTTGACTTAGAAACCTATGTGGGGCTCAACAAGAGCCGTACCTAGAAGGGGCTAGTAACAAATGGTCATTCCCGTTCTAACATGTATAACACTCGTGTTCGTGGCTGATTGGGGCCTTGATCCCTTCATCCTGGTCAGGTGGCGTGTAATTACGCTCCTATATCTCCACAGCGGCTGGCGCGCTAGCATGGTATCCCGGTTTGGATCAGCGTCCCAGAGTGAGAGGCCTGTCCTGCGGTCCGTCAACACAGCTGAAGGGAATGGGGAGACCGGCCTTAAGAACTGATGGAAGAAAGACGCAGAGCGCAACTAATCTCATGACGAGCAATATTCACCTTATACAAGATCAGTTGATCTTAGCTTATTCAACGCTCATCCAGTGCTCCTTGCATTCCATCAATTTTCTAGAATATATGACGAGACGTGGTTGTCGCTTCGCCACACGTGGGGATTCACCAATTATCCACCAGGTGCTTGTAATTCTGCGTCAACTTGTTTGCATGCGACGGGCAGAACACAGCTGAGCTAAGCCACGGCACGCTGAGCCACGGTACATCAAGAATGCTTGGACTAGCATTGTGGAGAAACTCCACCTGGCGCCTATCAGTGTCCCATTGAATGGCTCGCACAGTTTCACATGGCGTTACTGGCGAGTTTCAATTTCGACTTTGACGTCATCTTCATTTGATCATCGCAATAGTGTCAACAAGAATCCTGGCGCTAAAAAAAAGTCCCATGCGATAACTCACCAACTCAATGCATTCCTTTTCGTTTCTTCTGTCTCCGTCGCTTCAGTTGCATTGTTCGAGAGAGACAGTAGATTTCTAGACCTTGTTGAGGCTTGAGGTAACCATGAATAAACTCGCTCCGTGTATGCGCGTCAATGCATGGAGGTATTGTTGTAATGGTAAAACTTAGGTTTATTAAAGAGTTAGGATTGAAGGCTCCCTTGACGGGAGCCAGTACTACTTTATATGCACGTTTGTCCGGTTATGTTTTTACTGCCTCTAGATTAATTGCATTCCTCCCACATCTTCAACAGGTATGGGGGATTACATGAAATTGGGCCCGTCCATTCAGGAAAAATCAGGAATTATAGTGCAATCGCAATCTCGAAGGCGCAGCCGTAGCATATATTGAGGAGTTAAGAACAGTACCTTGGCCCTGGGGGATGTGAGGTTTCCTATCGGCACAGCCACGTCACTGAATTACGGTTGTATGGGTTGAAAGGTTGAGGCTTCTTTTGCAATCGGGCTTCCCCACGACTTGCTCTTGGTATTGTACCATAACAACTCGATAGATTGACACGCTTTGGTGCTCGTGATTTTGCTTTTTATTCTTCATGAATGCCACCAACTATGTCTGCCAGTGTTGGCCTTCGGTTTTGTAGAGAAGCCAAAGTGCACCAATTTATCGAGTTTTTACGGTAGTAACAGAACACAACTTACAACGTAGCTTGAGTCCATTCACTTGCACGGATCGACCCACTATACATGCACGAGAGTGGCAGTAATGGAAAAGACCGATATTGCAGCAGGATAATTGGGGCTTGGACGATGGGCTTCCACCCAGTAAATGACAGGGTAGGGGGTAACGAAGCCTGTTGTTCAAGAACTACGAGGGATCGGCCATACTCTCATTATTTGACTTATTCACATGTGAAATAAAACTGATCACCTCCACTATTTTGTACCAGTCTACCTAATGCTGCCCAAGCACTACCACACCCATTACCCGTAGCCCAATTCCTTCTTCGCCCTCTATCTAATTATCAACGGCATATTTCTTTTTAAGGTTTGGAATTGACTTTATTACGTTGCTTACATAAATTTCCGCAAGGAGGTACTCTATACCCTATCTTTCCCTCTTATCATTGAGATTGAGCTCTTGGTATTGTTAATAGCTGTGGCACACTCAACCACAAATTCAGCACCAGCATTTTCAAGACCTCGTGTTGCAAATATCCAAGGCCACGCGAATGCCTACCGGGAAGTCCGCAAATGATAGTCTTGCTGAATCTGGAACCCTGCGAATAAGGATTATGTAACGCGACTTTTATATTCCACAATCCTTGCCTTATCGATTCAGTAGTGGATAAATTGCAACTTCACAAGTTCCTCTCAATCCCTCTCCCCTGCTTTGTAACAGACAATAATGACTCATTTCAATGTAATGATATTGGATCGTATGTGGGTTCGGTTCTCCCTGCTGTTCCAGAGTCCATCAAGAAACGGGCTGTTTAATTTACTTTGATCTCAGAAATTTGCCTTTTTATTTATGCTAGAGATAAATTGAGTTTCACACAAAAGCGGGGGATGTTAAGACCAGCCCCCCACAAATCAACAAGATTCGGCTCCTTGTAGGTATAAATGAATAGAGCACTCTGTTTCGCATGACGGTTTTAAAGGTCAATCAAATTGTTCTTCATGTCCGTATATCGGTTATACCAAAACTTTCGCAGTACAGAACTCATCTCAGTGTTTTTGAACACGCTGCTTCAGCCTATCCATCAACTCCAGCATTGAAGGTTCCCTCTTGGTCGACATATGACCAAACATTCCAAGGCTGGACAGAAATCACACTTTCTCATTTTTTTGAGAGACGTCGAGCAATCTACGAGGTATTGGTCACAAGAGCTTGGCAAACTCGAGTTACAAGATCGATCGGTTGTGGGATTGTGGTACGCAAGCAAAGCTAATTACAGCCCTAAAACCTGTGTGGTGCCACTAATGGTGCTTTAGGCTAAACGGGATGTCCTATTTGGAGGCTATGCATATATGGGGTGTGTCAAGCGCGGGGTTCATTCCCCAGTTAGTTTCTCTTCGCTTGACAAGCTCAGCTGTTGTGCGGGAGCTCCTCGCTTAGGGCGAATCGAAGGTACTTATCTTGGAACTAGGCTTTGAGCCATGTCTGGGAGATGAGGTACCCTGCTTTCCCATTATTGACTCCAGGTTGTTGGATTTGAGTCACACTCCGTTGCCAGAATCATGGATGCCCTCTACAGCTGACGAAATTATGATGATATTCCACTCATCTAGCTCGACCCCAGGAAAGCCTAAATTGGTTCCCCTGTCTGCTCGCTGGTTGGACTACAACATCCGCAAGGGTAGAAACTTTACAGTTCATACTCCGACATTCAATGGCCAGGAGGTTGTAAGGTCTGGGTAGCGACATCTCTTGTCTTAAATGCTGTCATAATTGATCAACATTCGCTTTAGCGGATGCGGTCGACCAACAAGACGAGATCGATTTGTCGCTATTGCCCCACTTCTCTAGGATGTATTTTTAGGACGCAACATTTAACCTATCCAGGCAAGCGTGGCTGCGTAGCGTTGGATCGAACGCGCCCCAGACAACAGCTACGTCATTAAGCATCCAGTTCGTTGAAGGTCTGTTTGGTCAGGGCCAAGCTGTGCTGTGCAGCCCACATGTGAAGAGATTGGACTATACGCTCTTAGGCTCTATTAAAAGAATTTGATGATGATGCAGACCTACATCAGTTTACTGTCGGTGCCCTGCATGTTCATGAGACACGTCTGAGGCTCCTCTTGCTTGAACGGGCTCTCACTCCAATAATTGCAGTATAGCACAGCTTTGTGAGCTGTTGTGTGTGTCAGTTGCAGACTGCCTGAGCAACTATATTTGCCAAGATAGATCCTATCGTACATGGAAATATGTGAAGAAGAGATGTGCAATACCTCGCTTAATAGTGAAAGCTGCCTATCTGTCCCATTCTCAAGCCTTGATACATTCGAGAATGGCTATTCCGGATCCACTGCAACGATGAGCTTCAACAATCCTCAGTCCAGCCGCCGCGGTGATAGCTTCAAAATTTTCCAGCGTCCGCTCCTTGCCTCCTAAAGTAGCCATCAAAATGTCGGTGGCGCATGCCATTGGAGATGGCGGGTTATCTAAGACCTCCTCCACGATGAGGACCTTGCTGTCGGTGGACATGGCAGCTTGGGTCTGCTTCAGCATTTTGACCGAGTCTTCATCACCATAATCATGCAAGCAACGTCGAATGTAATACACTAATGCACCTAGAACCAGAAGTAAAATATTAGAAACGGTCTTTTATGCCGATCATCTTGATTAACGTGAACAGAATATGAGGATGTTTGAACTTACCTTTTACAGGTTGTTGAGAGTGAAAGTCCATTGCAACAAATTGAGCGTCGGCTAGCTCCCCCCTAGCTGCCGATTTCGCTTCCTCAATAACCTCGGGAAGGTCCTCAAGGACACAACGGCTTGCGGGAATCCCAGGGGTAGCTTTCAGAATAGCCTCAAGAGCGTGGCCCTGTCCACCCCCGACGTCAACGACAAGCGGCCTGTCTGATCCATCCACCTGGGACAGAAGCCAGGAGAAATCATATGAACCAACTACTGGTAGATTCCTTGCCATCGCAACCATGCTTGTCATGAAGCTGGTCATCCTCGGCTGATCACGATGCATGTGCTCCCACACTGTCATCTCAGGGTTGCCGGCGGCGAATGCATGGATCGTATAGTATCTCCCAACGGGCTCCTTGAGAGAATACTTTTCAAAGTAATCGGGCATAAATAATAGAGACCGCAAATGGTTATCGAACCTGTAGTGGTCGAAAGCGTCAGCATCTGCAAATCTCACCTCCTTTATCCACGGATTCGATCTCACTTACTCATTTTCCACCAGAGAGTTCATTGGACTAGATGAAGCAAAAATCTTGGATGCTTCAGTGAGAGCGACTTGGTCTGAGCCAATCTGCTTAAGGAGACCAGTGGCGACGAGGATCCAAGACAAACGCGCTTCACATTCCATGTTAGTGGTCAACTTGCGTTGTAGAGTTCAAGGAACTTACTAATAAGCTGCCTTTCAGCACCAAGCTTAACTGCAAGATTCTCATAGGAAATGGAACTAGTTGCCGGGATCATGTCGAAAACCTTCCACTTGATGAACAGTCGCAAAGCTGTGAACTCAACCACAGTGATCATCGACTTCATCAACCGCTCCTGAGGCATCTCAAATGTCTTGAGTAGCTCAGTTGCGGTTCCAGTCAGCTTTGCACGTTGTTCATTGGATACATGCATTGTCTCAGAATTGTTGCGAATATCGGCAGCGACAGCTGCAAGTTGTTGGGACCACGACTCTATGGTGTCAGCCATCTGGGCGTCATTGGGGCTGGTCTTGTCCAACATGGTTAAAATAATTTGAGTGTAATGTACAATGTGGAACGATTGAGCGGCTAACAGAATTATGTGTGTCTTGGATGGAAAGTAATTGACACATATTGGTGTCAGCATTTCAGCGACTTATACCCAACTAACTATCACAACATTCAGTTTCAAGGCCGAACTTTAGAGCCGAAGTTCGGGATATCCAAAAGTCGGGCTTAACATGGCCACTGCTATTTGCTGCTGTGCCCCACAATCTCGGTCATAAGTGTGGGTCTTGTAATTGCTGAAGTCCGGACAATCCTTCGACAATCCTTCAACAATCCTTCTCGCATCAACAGCACGAGGGGAGACCTAAGTAGATTAAAATGCGAGTGCAATGAAATTGCATTAACAGTGATAAATTACTCGCAGAGATTTCTGCCGAACGGAGCTTATAATTACTGAGACGTGCGCACTTAGAGAAGCTCTCATCAGATGATGCAGAGCGAGAATTCCTGGCACTTGATTCCAATCACTGGATGGAAATCTGGAAATTTCCACTGATGATGAAAGAATTTTAATATGTGATCCTTTTCACTTTCGATAACGCGCCCAAAGAAGAATGTGTCCTTGAGTACCGGAGCGCTGAAGCGAGGTTGCCTGTCCAGATCACGGCCGAATCGAGCGACGCGGAAACGCTAGTCTCCATGATCAACGCCATGACCACTTGCAAGCTTGACATGAGCTGCCGAAGTCATGTCGACTTATAAATCAAACTAATAGCTCTGCGAACCACAAAAATACATGATCCTTGCAAGACGATAATTGCATTGACGCTGCCCAATTTTTATGACGCGTTCGTGATTAAGGTCTTGCGAAAGGTATTTGGAGTCGATTGCAAGATCTTGCCATCCTTGATCGATAGAGCCCCACTGTGCACAATGGAAAATCTTGTGCTCAAAACGCCAATTACATCGGGAAAAGTGGCTCTTAAAAAGAAATTAATGGTCTAGTATGGTCACTACAGACTCCTTGAGAAGGAAAACATGGTAAGGTGTTCTAGTTTGACCAATTCCCCACCTTGGCCGGATGAATTTTTGAAATTCGGTCGGCTTAAATCTTGGGGGTTCCTACCCTAGACCCTATTCGCCCCTAGCCCTGCGCAAATCCGCAATTGTTGATAGAGAAATTCGCAATTCGGCCAGCGAAAAAGCGAAAAGGTGATCTCTGCCATTCTTTAAAATTCACAAAACTACCATGGATATAGCATATTTGATGGTAAGGTGGCCATACAGTTGTGAGCCATACAACTGTCTTTGGTCTATTCTGCCAGCATGATCTAGACTGGCTAGAAAAGGGATGTCATTGTAATGTTAAATTTGAGCTTATATTTTGAGATTATGACATATTGAAGTGGAAGATAACCGATTGGTTTTCGGTCTCGGGCTTCGGCGTATTGGCCCACCTGTAGCGAAAACCTGGTGACCCGTCAAGTAGCTTGGTTTCAGTTTGCCGAATGGAGCAATTTCCGATGACCCTGGCAACTCGCCATTTTTGCATCTGTGAGAAGATGACCTAAAAAATATTGCTTTCCCACGGTCTACAAGACGATTTCTGACTGTGGCTGGCGCACCAAAATCTGGCGCATTTTTGTGAGTCAGAGATTGAGGCTTTGGGAGCAGACGGCGTTGAATGCTTCCTTTTACACGGTGCAGGAATAGGTGGTCCTGTCTGGAAAGAAATGGCGGGTGAATGTTAATTAATTACGAATTTGTGGGCATGCGGATATTCTGTCTAGTTATCTTGTCATAGGTCTCCCCTGGGCAAGTTGGGTAGTTTGATATGATGCTTAAGATAGGGGCCTTTGATGGAGGACCTTGTTCATATTCCCTGGCGTGGATCTTTTATCCAAACCCTTCATTTCATCGGTAAAGACTAAAGTTCATCCGTATCTGCCCGTTGTTTGAGGTGCTGGTGAAAGATGCGCGTGGTACAAAGGCAACTCTACCAAACGGGAAGTTGGTGCATTGCTTTGTCCTCTTGGCGTTTTGGCCGAAACAATACGATTCGGTACCCTCCCCCAAGAGGCCGTTTTAACAGAAACGCGTGACAGCTGTCGATCAAGGCCAGCCCGATGACCCTCAAGTTCCGTCATGATCGGTCCCAGGTTTTGAGTGGGTGGCCCCCCAGCATCGGCTATTAGCAAGGACCGTGCCACCACGTCTCGCTTCGCCGGAAACAGCCACAATACGAGCTAACCCCAATTGTGGCCTCTAAGCGCCTTTGCTGGCCCCTGCTTCGCCTCCGCTGGCGATTCGGGACAGGCCGAATGCCTCAAACCACGCTAGACGGAGGATTTGCTTTCAAATGTTTCCACCAAGCAGAAACCCGGTTCTATCTCCACATCAGCGTATGCATGTCTGGACCCTCACATCGGAATTTACATGAAACCACACTTCAGTACCAGTGTCCAGGTCTCTGGCATGCCTCGATGCGCCGTTTCACGCACATCGGTTTTCTGGAAGGCGGAGTTCTATCTGGAATGTCCACAATAGGATATTGCTGTGGTTCCTTGCTCCAGATATTGAGAGGCTGTCGTTGGTGGAAGAAATTAGTGGGTTAAGGAGATTAGCAACAATACGGGCAAGATAGAGAAGATGGAAGTGATAAATAGACTCGAATACCGCAAGAGAAGAGTCTTTCCTCATTCCTTGTGCTGCATCAGCTTCCTTTCATTCATTCTTTCTTACAGTGTACTGCTAGAGGCTGGGTCTCTGGTGATTTCTCTCATTTTTTCTCTCAAACCATTATTTTCCACACCAATACATCTGACTCTGTAAACATGCGTGTTCTCAACGCTATCCTCGCCATCACGGCTCTTCTGCCCGGCTCTTTCGCCGCCCTCCCGACCAAGGCCGACGGTTTTGCTGCCAGCACCACCGGTGGTAAAGGCGGCCAGGCTGTCTACCCCAAGACCAACGCCGAGCTCGTCAGCTACCTTGGAGACAGCACCACCCGCATCATCTATCTCGACCGCACTTTCGACTTCAAGGGCTCCGAGGGCACTGCTAGCGAGACGGGCTGCGCTCCTTGGGGTACTGGCTCGCAGTGCCAGCTTGCCATCAACAAGAACAACTGGTGCACCAACTACCAGCCCAACGCCCCCAAGGTCAATGTCAAGTACGACAAGGCCGGTCTGAACCCCATCAAGGTCGGATCCAACAAGAGCATCATCGGTGTTGGTTCCAAGGGTGTCATCAAGGGCAAGGGTATTCGTCTGGCCAATGGCGTCAAGAACGTCATTATCCAGAACATTCACATTACCGACCTTAACCCCCACGTTGTCTGGGGCGGTGACGCTATTACTCTCGATGGCACCGACAACATCTGGATTGACCACTGCACCACTTCTCTGATCGGTCGTCAGCACATCGTTCTTGGCAACGGCGCTAGCGGCAAGGTTTCCATCACCAACAACAGGATCGACGGCACCAGCAGCTGGTCGGCCAGCTGCAACACCTACCACTACTGGGGTGTCTACTTTGCTGGATCCAACGATGTAAGTCACGAATCTGTATCTAAATTCTGGAGTAAAAATACTGACCCTTCAATAGATGGTCACTTTCAAGGGCAACTACCTCTACCACATCTCTGGCCGTGCCCCCAAGATTCTCGGAAACACCCTCCTCCACGCCGTTGACAACTACTTCCACGATGTTCCCGACCACGCTTTCGAGATTGACGACGGTGCTATGGTCCTGGCCGAGGGCAACGTTTTCCAGAACGTCAAGAACCCCGTCAAGGCTGGCTACACCGGCCGCCTCTACAGCGTCCCCACCACCGCCGCTGCCAACGTGTGCTCTGCTTCCCTCGGCCGAACCTGCCAGCTCAACGCCTTCGGTAGCTCCGGTTCTCTGTCTGGTACAGACTCTGGATTCCTCAGCAACTTCAAGGGCAAGACCATCGCCGCTTCTGCTGGATCCAACAGCGCCAAGAGCGCTCAGACCAACGCTGGCTTTGGCTTGGCCTAAAGGAAGAGGAAGAGGAGCAGGAGGATAAGCACCAGATGGGTGGATTTTAATTTTCGAGTTATTGCTTCTTTTTGGTTAGACTTTAATATTCTACTTGTATCACCATAGATATCTAGAATTCATATCACATCACTTGTACAATTTCGCCTTTGAGGTCTGTTCACTAGTGGCTCCGCTTTGGCCATATCTAATGCCGCTTAAATTGTGTTAGTGGCAAAAATGATCGTCACGGAAAACAAATCCATTCGCATGGTTCAGTAGACAGGCCATGCACCAACTTAATCAACAATTAACCGCAGAACGCTAGTTCCAGTGGTAAGAACTTGATGTTGTTGATATTTGGAACAAGCCTTGTCTGTTAACGTGTCGGTTCCGCGCCAAGCCAACCGATTGGTCTGACAAGACAAGGGAATGTCCAGGAGCTGTTGGTCGCTGTGCGCTAACGCGGATCAGGAAAGACGCGGTCGGAGATTCCCCAATTTGGACCGTGAAAAAAACAGGCAGGTTGCTCTTGTTGGTCGTGTGGCCTGACATTAATTTCCCAGAGCAGCTAACAACTGAGAACCATGCATTGGTGCCTACGATCCCCGTTGGATTGCCCCAATTTGAAGACGCCCCATTGTCGTCCATATCACGCTTGTTTGCTGTATTTATTCATGACCTTTTGCATGTGAAAAATTCCAGATTGTTTCAAAGCAACTCAGTAACCACAGACGCTGCCGCCACCTCGCACCAAAATGGCAGACAGGGACCGGGCCGAGCAAATGCTGCGCTTTGATATGTCCCTAACAGAGAATGGGACTCCATGGACGGCACCTCTGCGCAGGGCTGCTGTGAATCGTGGCAATATTGCCGTTGGAATTGAGGATCAGATTCGCTACAAAGGCCACCCGGAGACGGACACACGGCTTTGGATTGTAGATCGGATTCTGGTGCCTCAAACCATACCGCATTTTTTCGAATTCCTTACCCATGGATGCCTACCAAATGGTAAGGAATCTTCATTTCCGCGGCCAACAATCGAAGAAGCTATCAACATGACAAAACCATTTTCCATGTGGGCTCCGGCCCCATTTAACATTGGCAATCGCTCGACTATGCATTGGATGATGATTCGAATTGGCTCCCACGAAGATGGCAAACGGCTCCAAATTGTTGCAAAGGAGCTTCATGCAATGAAGTCTAGAGTTTGGGAAGGCATAATGCCATTATCAGAAAGACGATGGAAGGATCTAAAGCTCGACGAGCCAGAAAACTTCTCAACAGCCTGCAGATATATTGTGGCTGTTATCAACGTATTCAGCTATCTCAATGATCATCACATCAGAAAAGCCTTGCGGGAAACATTTAATCTCATATCGGGACATCTGAAAGTTTACGAAAACGCCCTGAACTTGGCTCGGCAGCAGTCAGCGACGGCAAACAATTCCGAGAGACCTCCGATAACGCTGTTGTGGCACGAGTTTATCAAGGCCAAGTACGAATACATTACTGCTAAAGCGCACCGCTGGGTTATAGAGCATATTGAGCGCTTGAGAAAGCCAATCCTGGACAAACTCGCTACCTATGAACCACAAAACCCATCCTATATGGGATACGATCAGACCCAATGGAGCCTGTGCGATAAACTTCATGATCTTACCCAAAACGCAGGTTTGGCAGATAGTGTGATATTTATTCCCACCGACGGATACCGTGGGGATCCACTGCCAGTGCAGCATGATCCAATCCCCGGTCAGGCCAGAAGGGGATTCCGCGAAACACCCATCACCTGGTCTCATTCTCCTTACAATAGACACCAGGATCTCATCACACGAGTCAGATTTCTTTCCCGACGAGAAATGTACAATGACTCGGATCCACTGCTCCTGACCAATGCAGAGAGTCTCTACGTTACAGCCCGAACCCAGGTCACTGCCGAGTCAATGGCTCGACGAGAGATGCGTGGTGAGCCTAAAGCGGCTGTAACCGACAAGTGGATTGAGGAGACAGCTCGAGCTGCTGAAATCAGATCAGTGGAGTGGAGTTACGTTGGATATCGCTTGAGTCACCGCTCCGGCAATGACGATCGATGGGGCAAGTTCCTGACTGCCTTCGAAGAGGACACGTCCCACTGGGGCCTTGAATATTCCAATATTGATAAGATCCGTGACCTCTGTAAAGTACATTGGTTGGATGGAAAGGATCTTGGCATCGAAGATGGAGACATTGAGGCAGCGAAGAAGTAGGTTTTCGCTCCGAAAAGAAGGCAATGACAACCGACTCACATTCTTTTTTTTAGGCATTTCAAAGAGTACATGGAATCCAAGGAAGACAAAAAGAGCTTCCATAGTGACATATTTCTGGTCGCTGACTGTGATGTCATCAATTCATATATTGAGCCTCAGACCAGTGACGGATTTGTCATCGCAGTGGATGTGGACCCTGAACACGATGACTCCCGTGCTGAAGAATCCCCGGGGTATTCTGGACAATTAAGAATTCTCGGGAGTCTTCTGTGGGATGATTTAGGCCCAATGCTGAAGATGCAAACCCAGCACCTTTTTGATCTTTGGCCTTTGGCCATGGGCAATCAAGGCTCTGTTTATCGAGGTCCTGTCACCAAGAGCATCTATCGCAATTCAAGCCCCCCGGAGAGACCCGAGCGATTTCCAAAGGAGGTTATTGCCATTTGCGCCATACAAGCTGCGTTGAGACGGTTGAACCTGGATACAGAGTAACAATGGGCGCCATAAGAGAATGCTTTTATTAGGGCAAATATTATATCATACACAGTCACCCGGCCCCAAGGAGTTTGACAATGAGAAAGCTTTTCTTGAATCCTCCACATCTTTGGCACATCATATTATCAAAAGTCCATCGCCATACTATTTGAGCCCAACTTCTGGTCCTTGTAATAGAGACTGAACTCATAGGAAGCGCCGGAAGGCACCATTTCAAGTTCCAATGACATCTTCTTCAAGGTTTTCCCACATTTGGCATGGTAGTCGTCGAGAGAATCATAAGTGAGGTGGCCCAGGTTAAATTTGATGGCACAAAACTTCTTGACGTCCGACGTAGACCTCGTCGGTGGTTCACTCAGATCACATTGCATGATCTTCATGCTGGTGTATTCATCGAAATCCTTTTCGGTTTCAAAGATTCTGTCAAACCCGCTTCTCACGGGCTTTCCCTTTTTCACATTTTGACCCTGTGATTCCAGAAGATTAGCAGAGTGAGCTTTCTGGACACGGGCGGCTTCCAGAATTTTCACCCACTTTTTTGATGTACCAATCCATTTGATTCGCAGCTCTGTGGCAACAATCAATGTGATCCCAATACTTGTCTGACTCAAGATGAACGCCTTTCTTGAATAGAACGTTCACAATTATGCCTAGACTTTGTCTGGCTATCGTCGAGGCTATATCGAGCGGCAAACTGCCCTTGGCTAGCTTTTCTGGCATACCTAAGAATCCTTTGTATATAGCACCTCGACATATAGCCGTGCGTCTTTGTGGAAGAACAGTTGGATAAGCCTATCCCGACAAAACTGGATCAAATACTTACGGTTTCACGCCACTGGCTTGCAGCACATCAAACGGCTTGGATTGATATCGCTCATTCAAATATTCGTAAAGATACGGGCTCGATCCAAGACCGCCCACGAGAACGATGCCCTATTGGGTTGTTAGAAATACAACTGAAGACGGTAGTCAATTGTGCTTTTTCTAACCTTGACCTTGAGCTTCTGCTTCTTAGTTTCGGCTATTTGCGCATCCACGAGGTTCCCAATTTCTGAAAACACTTGAGCAAATATCCCTTGAATATTGGAGCTGCAAACAGAAAGAGTTAGACCCATGTCCAGACAAGGGATAGGATTACCTGGGGCATTTTTTACCTCGAAAAGTGTATGCGTCCATTCTTTATTATGGGCATCTCTGAGTCGTCATTTTGACTAGAATCTTTGAATGCCTCTGCAGGGATGGGAACAATGTATTCCTTTTTTCTTGCGTCGTTACTAAATTCTGGCTTGATGCCATACTCCCACTCATCTTTCATAATCTCTTTGATGCCGGTTTGGCTCAACTTATTCCACCGCCGGCCGAGCCTGCTTTTGCACATGGTCTCAAAGGCCTCATCAATAAATATTCCACCACATAATTTGCCTAAAAAGGTTTAGTACGGTGGCAGGCATTGTGGTATTATAGGAAGTAGCCCGGAAGGGATGATGAAATCCTGCGCAACTAACCTGTACCTATGACGGCTTCGTGCAACTCGATGGGAAGAGGTTCTCCGACTCTATAGCTAATCAAGTCCTATATTTTGTGAGTCGACAGGGCCCTCTTTTCCTCATCCAGACGAGATCGGCATGATCATCTTGACTCACCACAGTTCCACCACCCGCATCGCAAATTACATATACATCGTTGGTATTGATGTCCTGGGATTTATCCCAGAGTGTTGCGATCGCAGCAGCCTCAGGCTCAGGCGCAAAGCCCAACGTCGTCTGTCCTGCCAAGCGGTCGGTAATAATCCCAGCTTGTGTGGCAGCCTGCTCCATGGCGCTGCGTGCGTATGATTTCCAAATTGCGGGTATAGTGATGACAACGTGGAATCTCAGCGCTTCAACTACAGCTTTACTTCGGGCCTTCTGAATTGTTTCGAGGATATGGCACCACAGCGCTCTGAGATAGTCAGCAATAACATCTACTGCCGTCTTGTTGAGCTGTTTCAGTTTCCTTCGTGCCCGCAACAGGAACTCTGATTCTCTAATCTCCTCAGACAAATCTTCATCCCTGAGAAGAAGGAGCTTGAACCATTTTATTGGGTCTCCGTTGGGTGGGATTGCATATCCCCAACTCATCCCGTTTTCGTAATCGATTTCTGTTGGGGCCTTGCCTCTTTCGCCACCGATACCAGGCCACGTTTGTATGATATTTATTTGGTCATTCTCGAAATCCGCAATCGTTGCCCATGCCACGCCAGAGTACCTGAGTCAAGGTCAGTTGGTACTCTTTGGCCTGCGTCAAAAGTCTAGAGAATAATATGCAGATACACTCACGTTGTTCCGAAATCAATTCCAATTACTAACGTTCCCTCAAGGTCTATGGCCCTTTTCTCCTTCATACGACCGACCAAAGACTTCAGAGTCCAACCTTTTTCGGTTTCAGCGGTCCTGTGAGGGGAAGGAGCAGATCTTTTTAGGAAGCCCATCTTGTGAAACCAGAGACAAGGGTGCGAGCCTAAGGAGCCGGAAACTAGGTTGCTGACAAGGCCTTGCTAGCGGAAAACATTGGGGGAAAATCTTAAAAGGGACTTAATGAGCTTAAAAAGGAAAACAGGGAGGAGCCATGAGCGGCGGGGGATGCCCGCATACAATCTAGAATCCGTACAGATGTATGGGCGCGCGCATCGAGAACAACATGCTCCAAGCCCCTTTGCCAATTTTGGTAGACTCGATCTGGTGAAATTGAAGGTAACTCGCACTATCGGTCAATAAAAGCCCGAGTAGTCGAGGCTAGGCTGACATTTGGCTATGTTTAGCCTTGCTGCCTACTGATGAGCGACTGCCAAGGCGCCATTCCTGCGATAAAACCCATCCACGTTGGGCGCTTTTTCTTGTCAATCCAGAAATCGAAGCCACGTACATATTGCATTCACTAGCAAGCATCTCTCACGTCAGCTCATGGATACCCGGTTTCCGCTGCTCTCCCATTGGGTACCAGTTGCACATTGCCTAACTCGCTATTCTAGTTTTGGGATGAGGCGTCAGTATGGCACAGCCTGATTTTATCTTGCGTGATTTTCACCTGCCTTGTATTGGCCATATCGCCTCAGATTCAACGCTAGTGATTTTTGCCGCCTTCAGTGACTGCGGCAAGGCGGTTCACGGTGTATTGGGTCGCTTTTGATGGAGCGGGGTTGACACCACCGTGCATACCCATCTGAGACCTCTGTGTACTCCGATGTGAAAATTCAAAAGTCGGTGACATCGGTCAGCTGATGCGGCATATCTATTCCAGAGCTCCGATGCTGTGCATCCCACTCGAGTGCATTCCTCTCTCATCTACGTGTTTTTGCTCTCTAAAACTGTCACTTAGTGCAGGCTTGATCTACAAAGCGGTTTCGTTCCTCATTAATGAGTAGTCTGATCCGGTATTTTTTTATTATCAACAAACTGCTATCTTTTTGATTGGGCATTTGTATCCCCTTGCCTCTGTCGCCGCAATGGACCAGAATTCATTTAGTTCAAGGCTCAAGGCCTCACCGACAAATATACCATACGATGGTTTTCATGGTGATATTTCTCACATAAATGGTAGAACGCGAAATGAAAACCTACAGACATTGGACAAGGCGATTTTGAGCCGCCCTCTGCCCCCAATTCCGGTCCCTGCCCGCAGGGGCTCCTCGTCATCAAATATTACACGGTTCAGTACCGACTCCTCATCAATAGACGAAAGTCAAAAGTGGCGGATGCACGCGGGAGAAGAATTGGAAGAGGAAAGAAGGCTTCACGCGGAAACGAAGTTGGAGCTCCAAAACACGACGCAGGCCGCAAACACCTTTCGTCAACGCTGGACAGACACTGCGAATGAGCTAGACAGGTTCATACGCCAGGGCCAAGGTTTCGATCAATTGACGGAAGATCAGATCGTGCAAAAGCATAAAAAGCTTCGAAGAGGGGTTCGCGACATTGTCGTAGCACACTTTGAAGACAAGGCGAAACGCCAGAAGATGTCTCAAGAATTGGTGAAATTCTTAAGCGGATACCTTCGCCTTCCTGAGAGCACGGTGCAGAAATACTTGAAATCCACATTCCTACGGCCTGCAGTAGTCGAGGCCTTTCTGTGGGCCTTTCTCCAAACGGAGATTTTCGATCATCGGTATCGGTGGGCACCACATACCGCACACAAAGCTATGCTGGGATTGACGGATTATTTTGGTAAGTATTGCAACAAAAGTACCCAAGACATAGACGGGGACCAATCTATTAACATGGTGTTGTAGAACCTTTGCATGGTCAATCGGTGCAAGACGCTGAGGCAAAACGCAGGTTTCATGTATGGCGAGCCAAAACAAGCAGCTTAATCGCCGAGGTAACGCGATTAAGCTGTCAAGGATTGGATCGGGAGTGCAAAAACGAAGCCAGAATCGCCGCAGTCAAACTTAGAACATGCCTCGGAGAAATCTCCTCGTCAAAGTCCCAAGACTTGGAATACGATTTCTACACCCTCTACCTTTCTAGTCTGCGACTTGATCAGGAGCTGAAGCAGCAGGTTTCCAGTATTTCCTGGGATTTTGGCCCGCGTTTGCCCGTCCCGTTCGATCCAGAGCGTATGGTCCTCGAGAGTGGTCAGCAGCCCACGGAGAATGCCAAGGCCATATTGGTGGTTTCTCCGTGCTTGGTGAAAAGCGGGAAGTCGTCTGGAGATGGGTTTGAGACGGCAGACATATTGGTTGAGATGGAAGTCGTTTGCACTGCTCCGGACCCTCAAGCAGAACGAAAGCCCGCGAGGAAAAATGGTTTCTGGGCTGGTTTCGGTACGTCAAAATGGCTGTTGGCTCTCAAACCTACTTTCATCCGTTCCATTCTATTGCGACGACAGGGATTCTTTGCTACAAAGAATGAATCCTAGGCATGATATCGAAGATTAGATAATTATTTTGAGACTCATGTATTAGTTTTATAGTATCCAAGATTTAGGGTTAAACCGAACTATTATGTAGCAAGGGGGAAATCAGGACTATTCGAACCATGGGCAATTTATGGCTAGTGTCATCACACGAAGAGTAAGCCAACAAATCCGATGTTATGGGTAGGGGTGAATATGAGCGAATCAATTATTATAGTACACACGATTGGGGTTTCAGGATATCCGACTTATTCGCATCAAGAGGTACATGAAGCCCAAACCATTTCAGGGTCCAGATGCAATACATAATGCATATAGAGAGGGGGAAAGGGACCGATTTTCAGAGAGTCGCTTACATAAAGCTGGCTAATATTAGGTTGGCTATGTAGCCCACAGTAATTATTCTAGATGTAATCCTAAATCATGTTCTTACTTCCTCTGTTGTCTGAAAAACTGACTTCTTGACCGTAATGTTCCACCCATGGGTGGCTTGCGGCGTTTTCGGTTCTGCAAGGTTCAACTGGCTGTTGTTCCAGTCATCTGCCCCTCGAATGGAGTCTGAAACTTCCGAACTGTTGTCACCGGGCTTGTACTTTTGCCTCTCTAGATCCACCGCGGACGAGTTGCTGTCATAATTGATAACAGTGGTAACTCCGATGCTCTTCTTTGCAGCGTTATTCTCAAGTTCGAAATTGTCAGCATTGTTCGTGCCCATGCTGCGGATGTAGCCCCTGGATGGGTGATTGCTTCCCGACTGTCCCCATTGTCGAGCAGACGAGCCGTACGCGTCCGCAGATGAGCCACCGCCAAGGAAGCTTCTGAGTAGTGGCCGAAGCGTGGCCACGGCTGAGGTGGTGATGCCGATGCCTATTTCGACAGTCGACCAGATAGCAACGTCCGAGGTAGAGTAGAGGAAATCGTCAAAGTCGGTCATGGTGTGCAGATAGGGGAAACGAACAATGGTCGCGCTCGAGGCTCTGTTCATGTCACTATTAGCTCGGTACAAAAAAAAGCAAGATCAAACGGGTCTTACATCACTCCAGCCGCTAAGATGCAAATGACAGAAATCTTGACCCTCGTGCTCATTTGTAAGTTCCAAACAAGGAAGATGGGAAGTATACTATAAGTCCAGTCGGTCCAGCAGCTGATGGCAGAATATCCAATGAATGCGTTGGGAACAATGGATGCCTTGATGCAATGCCCTTCTGGAGGGTCCTGGCCATATCGAGACCAGAAGTACGATGTTGGTCGGCATTGTAGCATGAATAGGATGAAAAAAGATGCGCTGTAGATTTCAGTCACTCCTGTGACAACATAAATAACAATCTTGTGGATTTTGTGCACGCAAATTCGCAACAGAAAGATGGCAATGCTAGCTTTGATGAGCATGCCAGTCAAGACATAGGTGGGTTCGCAAGTCCACCACATCTGCCATATGGTTAGAATACACTGATCTCGATGGGAGGTTGATGGCCAGCAGCCATGACGCTCACCTGCATCGCCTTGGGAATATTTTCTTGCGAGATATCGGCCAGATGCTGCCCAGTACCATATTTGACGCCATTAATCACGTAAGAAGAATAAACGAGGAACAGTACCTGACAAAACTCAGCATCGACCGTCCCAGTCAGCGTCAGCGAACGTGTCCAAAGAAACTCACCTGGGCGGCAGCGGCAAGCCAATCGTCAGCGGCAAACGACTTGATCACCCAAGCACGGCAGTAGATGCGAAGAAGTGTTGCTATAGTCGACACAACGGCCAGCGACCAAGCGACCGCAGCAATCTGGGGCCCGCGGCTCTCGAGCGCCATGTCGGGGGGGGAATCAGTAGGTATGCGCAGGTCGAGAAATGGCACGATGTCAGCTGAGATATGTTGACAGGTTCGTTTTGTATGGTCGAGAAAGGGTCCAGTAAATATCTATTCAGCTCTGAAAAGCAAAATTTGATGGTGGAAGCAGCGATTTGAGTCGTGCAACCTCTGTCGCTTCGTTCAACATGGTACCAAAGTGGAAAGTTGATTTTGTCTCGGGCAACTATGCGTGGGACGGTGACAGTGTTAGTTGGAGACGCTAAGGCCCGGCCGCTCCCATCCACACCACGTCGTCACCCTCCAGATCCGACCATTCGGATGCCATGTTCGGAAATATTCTCGTCGGGGCCCCGTCGGAGTACTGTCTCCGTTATGCAGGTATTAACCGACAAAGACAATCTGGGGGTGATCACCGTGGCTAAGCCGATGGTGGGGTGGGCTAGCATGGGGGGAGGGTGGATCGTCTGTCAGTGAGCTGATGCGAACAAAATGGGTGTGAATACGCGGTTGACTTAGCTTCAAGTCTAGGTTGAAACCCCGACAGTAACAATAATGTGTCTTGGATCATCTTCCATGGAAATGAAAATAACGACACTGCCAATACTGCACACGATGTGACGGGATCTAGGTTGAAAGACCGTCGCTGCCAGCAGAAATGTACTTCTTTTAGCACGTTGACTTCGTTCATGAAGTATGTGCATGAATATATGATTGTATCCAATTCCAGGTGCATAGGTCCCTTGTTTTAGACGTCCAAAGAAAGATTTTCTTTCACCCTCCTTTTTTTTTCTGAGAACAAAACCCCTCCTCCACAAACTCAATTCGTGTCTCTGCGACATGGATCACGACGGCCAGTGCATCGGGGACGACCACCCTGCATGTCCGGACTGTTTTCCCTTGTTTTATCCTTGTAGGGGTGCGATCGGTCATGCCCATGTATGGAAATCTCAGATACTGAATAGGGAGTGATCCGCACACCCTTGGACGACATGTGGGTGACACGGAAAACGTCGCTCGATTAGGCATAGACTGCGCTCACACAGTATCCAAACGCGAATGCAGGAACTGCAACAGAATGGATCACATGCTGTATTACCTGCCAAAAAAAAAAAGAGAGGATGTCCTTCAAACGGAAAGGGACTTGTGACAAGGAAACCATTCACCCCAAGTTCAAGTTGCCGGTAAAGCTGGCAAAAATAGAAGTGTACATAGATTGGAGACAGTCCCAATCGAGTGGCCCCATTCGGCCCGTCTCGTTTGAATCGAGGTTCCCACGTTCATGGCAATGACTACCAAAATTGCAGGCAGTTATAAATTCTGACTAGCCAACACTTCTGTTACATAACACTGCCCACCTCGGCACCATCGGCGCGCGGTCGTAGTCGACTTAATGCCGATCACCCTTGCTCCACAGATGCTGCAGCGTGCCGAGGTCAAGGGCTGGGATCACAGCCCGGAAATTTCCATCCAACCATGATAGTTATTTGCGATTTGCTGTGGCAAAAGTGCCTGCGTGATTCATCATGGGAATGTCAAGTTCGATGTTGGTTGTGTCTGCTGCCCATTGGTGTGAGAGGCGGGCTTGGCCAAACCCAAGATTCAAGGCGAAGGGTGTGATGAAGGACTCCACACTGCTGACAGACCCGCTCTTTTAGTGGGTTGGAATATGTCCAGAACCAGCTTCTCGGTTCCCATCTGATCTGTATGATCCTGAATCAATCCCACAACCCCACAACTCTGGGGCTAGTAAAACGCAAGGCGATATTTTTTCTTCTTCTTCAAGGCTAGTTCTACTATGGTTGCCCAAGACGAACCCTAATTCTAGTCATTGGTGGTGATTACTGTGTGTTTTCAATCAAAAAAAAAAACGCCTACGACCAACAGGGCCATATCACATGTTTATGTGTAGCATACAGTATCCAGACTGTGCAGTATCCTCCGCCTCCCCGAATGTTTCACCCTTGTCCCCACACACGATTCCGCTTTGTTCCGCTGTGTGCCCCTTTTACCCTCGTCGCGAAACGCCAGACTCACCTGACAACCTGACGGGGTAAAAATATGGCCAGCCAAATATTAAACGACATGCTCAAGCAACAGCCGTGACCCGCCAGCTTTATGACGAAGTTCTGGCGCGGCCAAGCTTGAAGTCGTACGCACCCCGACTCTCTTCAAGGATACACCAAAATAGCCAATAGCTATTGAAACAATTGTCAACTGAAGATCGCGTTCGGACTTCCTCGTTCCCTTTTGAATCTCCGCTGAGCACTTCTCGAAATCCTGCTTGCCCCTTTTCACTTTCTACAATGGCACCATCAAAGGCTCAGTAATCACCGGCCCAGTGCGTTTGTACAGCCAGTAGATGAAACCCTGGTATTGAAATAAGGAGATCTCTGTTCATTCTCAGTTCATGCTAGACCAAAATCGCAATATGCACATGCTTTCATTGGCATATTTCTAGCTTAGCTAAGTGTTGTGCAACGTGGAGAAATGCTCAAGCTGATGCCCTCCGAGTCGCTTGGGTTAAAACCCAATCCATCGCGGCCAGTTTTGACGCGGGGGCTGCAAACCCCAAAAGCTCACCCCATATCATGAAATCATGAGCCTCCCCCTTCATCGGAATGTATTCCGGATCAGCTCCTCCAGCCTGCAAGATGATTCAAGTCAATAGAATCCTCCAACATCAGTAGCGATAAGCTCACCTTCAAATTTTCGACAAACTGCTCGACGTCGTCAATGAAGATCTCGTCCTCGCCGGCGATGATACACATTTCACTGCTGCTTATGCCTTTCCACCAGGAATCTGGAGCCAAGAGCGGCTGAGTGTAGTTATCTTGTGGCATGGTGCCAGAATAAGCGGAAGCCCATTCTTTCAATGATTTCTGAACCAGAACATCCTTTTTCTTGTTGTTGATCATGGAATTTGACGTCAAGTCAAAGGTAACCCAGGGCGAAATGAGTAAGGTTGCTGGGATTTCTTCGGTTGGTGCAAGGGCAGGCAAGTCATCCCTAGGATGCATGAGACAAGACAACAATCCCAGCGCGAGATTTCCCCCTGCTGAGTCGCCAGCAAGAAGGATCTATGGATGCATGCACATAAGCCACTAGCTTGGTTTTGGGAAGTCCATAACACTCACTTTACTTGAAGAATAGCCCAGTTCTTGGGCACAGTAGTTGTAGGCTCTGATAGCCTGACGTAGCTGATGCGGATAGACAGCATTGGGTGCAAGATCTGTATGTTTGCGTGTGATTGGGTCAGACTTCCTGCTAACTGTGGCCATCATCTGTATTCATTTGTAAACTAACCGTATTGCAAAATCATGACCCCAACGGGACTGTCGTTGATTTCAGACCTTGAAACTATTTCTTCTAATAGAACGAAATGGCCTTCGTTCAACGGGGTTGCATACCCGCCACCTGCGTAATGGATGGATTGGATTAGTACAAATGCTGCGAATGAGAATCAAGCTCTAGCTTACCATGAAAAAATAATAAGACTACTGGGGCATCCTGAGGACCAATCCAATGCCCCTCAGCACCGTCACCCAGAGATATGGTTACCACAGGCCGACCTTTTGCCTTGATCAAGGACCTGTACGTAGCCCCTGTTCCTGGCATCATCAACCTGGCCCATTAGTGCATGGCCTTGGATATGGGTTTGGGTTTGGTATACGGCCTACTGGATTTTCTCTGTAGTAAAACACTCCGTCAGTGTTCTGATAATGGACGAAGCGAGTCGTTTCTTGTAAGTAGGTCCCTTGGAGGGACCTCCCGGGATGCTAGTAATTAAGCTAACAACTATTTTAATCACTGTCACGAATGATTAAAGTTAGACAAGAACCCAAATTTCAAGGTCAAGCAGCCACTCACGCATAAAGATGCCTGCTTTACCTAAGCCGATCAACTCGGAAATGGAAAGCCATCGCTTAGCCATAATTGCAGACTGATCCCGGTTGGCGTGATGTGCTCTGATATGTAAACCTTTCTCATGCGCACAGTGTCGGCTGTCTATCAAGGCGCGTAAGAGAACAAGAAAAGGTTTGAGAAGCTTCTGTGAAAGACTTTTAGTCAGAAGCCGGTTATCTAAATTTTAGCGCATCATTATGAAGACGCCCAAGGGGGGGGGGGTTGGTGAATACTCAATAGGTGAAACACGGCTGGAAACTTCCTTGTACAGGCGAGCTTGAACTCCAGAGCCGTACTCGATGACTTCACCTGCACTCACGTCTTGGCAATGGTTGAGAATGAATCAGCAACGGATTTCCCCGCATTGTTTCAATGAATAAGCGGTCTTAAAAAGGATGGACGAAGACACAGAGAACTTTTAGCTTTGATCTACCCCACTCTGTGTTACGGTGCAACGAATCGGAACTTGCGGCACGGCAGTGTTTCGCGATCCCAGACCGGCAAACACGCGCCGTTAGAGAATGTACCAGTTATTGTTATCGTCCTACGTGTTCGGACCTCGCGCTCGTGCCAGGCTGTTCAGCACCTTCTTGTAAAATAACTCAATTTTCTTTAGCCTATTGGTGCGTACAGGATTACCTTTAGGGATATTACTGCTTTCAGATAAAAATCAACTATAGGAGACTTCGTCAAGGTATGGATGGTGGTTGATACCTATCTGTAGGTGGTTTGGGATCATGTGGGTGGTCGAGTGGCTGAGCCAGCTAAGCTCTGAACAAGGGCGGAGTTCAAACTTTGGCAAAATACGCAGTCCTATGCGATATTTTTGGACTCGTCTGTTGTGCCTGTCGTTAACGCGAATTTTTAAGACACCGATAAAGCGATACCACATGGTAGCTGTGTTGAGCCCGTACGATCATTCTAAATCCAAGTCCACGTTCAACAGTAGCACTACAGGGTAGCACGGCGACCAACTTGAACACCATTTTTTGAACAACCAGATTATTCATTTACTTTGGCTACAATATCGGTGAATTTACTCTCTAAGCATTTTGCCGCGTCCCTCATTGCATCCTGGTATCCCTGAGATGCCACAGGCCACGTTTTCCGCACAGTCGCATGCTGCAGGACCAGAGACGGGATGAGGAACGCGGCTCCAGCCAGTTCATGAGTGCGGAGCGCCTTTTCAGCAAACTCGACACCTTCTTTGAGCATCTCTTGGATCGCAGCTCTGTTCCGGTCGGAAGGGCCCGATATCCCCGGCATGTACATGTTGTAATCATCGCTGCGATAGAGTTCAAACGACAACCACAATGCGGACTGAATGGCTTCGATTCGAAAAATGGTGCCGTTTCCAGCGACCAGGGCCTGGAACGCGTCGCAGTTCACGCCGTCGCGAAAGGCTGTGCACACGTCGCGGTAGTGTCGCTGCGCCCGGGACCTGCAAATGTCCCTTGAGAGGTAGAAGGCCGGATCGTTTAGCGTCGTAAAAGGTCGGTGCAGAGCCACGAGAAATTTGTGGTATATGAAAGACACGTGCTTGAAGGCAAAGCTCTGCTGCTGGCGCTCGGGGACGTCTGCAGCGTCGGAAATGGGGCTCATTTCCCGTGCGAGCTGGCCGCTCAGATGCATCACGTCCTCAAAGCGCAGGTGCTCTTCGGTGTTGACCAAGGCGGCTATCTTGATCCTGGTGGGCAGCGACCGGCTGAGGATTCCGAGGAGGACATCTGTTGAAAGTTCATGCTCACCGATCGTTTGCGGTGGCTCAGCCGCGGGCTGCTGCTCCTGGAGACGCCCCAAGTCAAGCTCTGTTCCTGGCGGCACAGTCGGGGCAGCGCCGCATGCAAGACATGCGTGCAAGTCCAGCTCTCGCACCGTTTCCCAAATGCGCCTCTGTTGCGGCTCGAGGACGGTGCCGCGGTTGAGGCCCAGCATCATGGCAAACCGGACCCCCGCGCCCGAGTAGATGTAATCGGCCGTCTCGCTAAATTTGAGTGCCTGCTTGCCCGTGTTCAACAGAGCGATGACACGGAGAATGTCAATGTTGCACTCTCCCAGCTCCAGAGCTGTTGTCGGAACAGAGGAGGCCAGATCAAGCCAGACAAATGTTCTTGACTGAGGGATGGGGGCCTGGCTCCGCGGGTAGGTCCCGCTTGCAAGTGCGATAACTAGAAGGACCTGCACGAGCAAATGCATAGGGGCATTCGCTGGGTGGTTGAGAAGTGAATCTAGGTCATGTGTAAATGCGGCTTGATCCAAGACGGGCAATATTGTATGGAACGTCTCAAAGTATCGCTTGACGAGAGATCGAACGACATCAGCGGGGGGAAGCTCGTCGGAGAGCGTCGCCGAGACCATATTATCCCTTCCTTGGAGTTTCTTTCGCCTCCACTGCTCATGCGTCATCTTGAGCAGTGGTATTTCATCTTTGCGCTGTCTTGTAGATTTTCCATCCCCCAAGAAGGCGACAAGCGGTTCGAACTAGAAAAGAATCAATGGCTGTTCGCTTGGTCCCAGCTCCAGGGTCAATTCTCACCAGTTGCAAAGCCCATGATGAATGACTGCGACCGAGCGTAGGGCTATCCTTGGTCCAATCGTGCGTGGGAAGTCTAGACTCGCATCTTTGCGCGACTCTCAAAGTGCTAGCACCGTCCCTAAGTTGGTGTGATGGATTATCGGGGGCTGGTGAGGGCGATTGAGGCTGGTGGTAAGCCGGAGACGCGGATAGCGCTTCATTGGGCTGTTGCACCATGTCCACATCTGGCCCAGTCCATTGTGATCGTGGCTCAGCATCCCAGCCCTGGTGGGCTGTGCCGGGATCGCTTACCACGGCTTCGGCACTCTCCTCAGACTCGTCTTTGTACCTGCATTCAGCCGCTTGACCGCGTCTCCTGCAACGATCGCAGGGCTTTCTCATGTCACACTTCACCTTTCGCCGATGGCAGATGACGCATGATGTCTGTGGGCGCGGGTTCTTGTGCCTCCGGCGCGACCCCTGCATCATTTCTCGCGCACTAAATTTAGCTTGCGGGAAGCTGTCGATCTCAAACAAATTGATGGCGCAGAAGGCTCGGAGAAAATGCAAAGGGTGGGAGGACTGGGAAATGCATCATCGCCGAGCAATTTAGGGGCGAACGCTTACATAACAGGGTTTTTAGCCTTGCGGCCCAGATCATTTTCGCCGAGTTGGGTTCGGCGAAGAGGAGGCGCCGGCGTGGTGATGGGACCAAAGGTAGAGACGGCATTGGCCAGGCATTTAGACTGACTGCTGGCTTTATGCGCTTAACCTTTGAGTCCCAAGTTCCAATTTTAGCTCTTGCCCTTGGTTAAATAGACATGTCACATCCGCAAGTGGGCCCCTGCCAGTGAAGATGATGAGGATTACAAAAATAATACAAGAGGCTCTTGCTCATGCCTTTTCTTTCCGACGCTACAAAACAGTTTCAACAGATCTTCATCCGGTCTCCAAGTCCCTACTTGAAAGACAAATCGCGCCCGTTCTGGCTCCGGCCCGGCTTCTGTCGCATCGTACTCGGATTCACACTCTGAATTGGAATCTGAATCAGAATCTGATGATGACTTCCCAATTTTGTACGAGATGGACCACCTCCCTCCCCCACACAAAGGTCTAACAGCCAGATGTGCTGTTTTTAATGATGGCATATGCGCTAGGCACTGTGCATAGGCCCGCAACATGGGGATCATAATTTCGTCATTCGGCCTCCTGTGGGGGCTTTCTCTTTCGTCTTCCTCGTTTCCAGAGTCATAAGAGCCATAGTCGCTATTTCCATATCTCTCTTGCATGGAAAGATAAAATTCGACTGCCGCTTTGTCGTCAGCTCCGCTACCGTAGCCAGGAGGTATATAGCCTCGCGGACCGGGCGACGGTGGACTTTGAGTCGTTGCTGAAGAAGTCCCGAAATACCACTGGTTAAACGGGTTCGCAGGGTGGAGTTCAATGTTCAAGCTTTCAAGAGTTGTCCATGTTAAAGCACTTCCCCATTTTTCTGACCAGAAGAGCGACTCATCAACTGGGGCCTCGAGGCGGAGTTCTTTTATACTACTCTGGCTAATAACTCTGTGTAAGGCCGTGCATAGAGCATTTTGCTTTGAACCGGATTCTGTCAAGGGAGGGAAAAAACGGTACATATCCCTGTCAGGCGATTGGATAAAGACGCATAGCCTGTCTGTATCTGGGGAGAGCTGCGTGTCTTGAAGAGCCTCTGCAAATGCCGCGCGAAATTGCTCTCTCAAAGTCAGGAAAATACTCGGTTCGTAATACAACCAGCAAGCGTCAGTTAGCTGAGGGAACGCATTACTAAGCTTGACTATGCTACTCGGATGCAAGGTACGATTCTCTTCCGGCGTTGATAACTCACGAACGCATGGGACACGGATGTTTTCGAGCCCCGAGAGGGTTATGTAAGAGAATTGGTACCTCGCATAAAACGGTCTGGGATACGTCATACCCTTTCTCCCGAGTCGGCGATCGTCGGCTGGTGAATAAAATTTGAAGAAGAGTTTCAGACCAGGATTTTCATCCCACTGCGATAGCTCACAGAGGAGACCTGTTACAGCGAGACTTGCCGCCTCGTCGTTGGCAGCTCTGTCCTCGATTGTCTCCAGCTTGGCAAGCGCATCGTCGCTGTATTCAGGCAAGACAACATCAAAGTCAAGCCGCTGGAGGAACCTTCGACGTTGCTTGCCATGATGCCCCGAGAAAGCCGCCTTGAAAGCATCCAGATCCGTACTCTTAATTTGGAGATCTCCGAATGTGTAGCGCTCAATTGCAAACTGCCATCCTCGCGACAAGGTGGCCAGGTCCGATTGAATCCGTAATCTCCAGGCACTGTTGATACGGTCGTCAACTTGTTCCTCAATCAGATAACTGGCGATGCTGACGAGCATCTCGACGGGAAGCTTGTCCATGGCGCCGATGGTGGTGGATTAATATCGTTTCACTCAGTTGGCGAGAGAGCTGAGTAGTAGCCGCATTGTTGGAGAAAAAGGGGAACGGCCCAAAAGAAGACACGGGTGCCGTGTTCTATTTATGCTAGACCAACAACCGAATCAATGGCCCCACAATATTTCAGACGGATGGCGTAGTGATTTTTGGTCGTGGAATAAAACCAAAAGCCCGGGGGAGTATAAATAATGTGCAAAGCGAAGATGAGCATTAATGCGAGTTGTTTTTGCTTCTTCTTCAGTGATCTCGTGTCCATTTGTTGTGAGTGGCGAACTTGTAGATTCGTGTGGCTGACAGGATCATCGAAGCGGATGGCGGTCAGTTAATTTCGGTTAGCGGTTTGGACATCAGCCATTCCTGGAAATATTAGGAGGCTGGATCAATTGACAGCCTTCTCAGTATCCTTCCAATTCTGATTCAATGCAGGGCGTGTTGATCTAGACCAAGCCTTGTGGTCAAGTCGGATTAGAGTATACTGGGGTATGTCATCAGAGTCGGAAAAGCCACGGACCGCGTGCCGAGAACTAGAGTTTGGAGCCATATTCCAAGTCTGAGAGACCCACTAGCATCGGGTCCAGGAACGACAGGTACAATTATATATTCTCCGATTAGGAGTGTAATACAGATGAGTCCTGGACATAAAAAATCGACTTTAACACTAAGCTGCATCCTTGAGGTAACTTAGGTACGGATAGCTTGCAGTATATCCAATTTAAGGTTTCCTCCCATCCGTTATTTTACAATAGTTAAGCGAACTTGCTCCATTATATTGTCAATGGGACGGCTTCGCTTAAAGGCGTATGTTGTAGTTGGTTAGAAGAACCTTGAAGCCCCGCTTGGACTTTGAACTAACGAATGGCGAAAAGACGAATGCGCTATCCTTCAAACTGGGGGTTATGAGGGGCATAAACAATAATGGAGTAGAGATTGCTGGACACAGGTAGCATAATCAAGATAGTATCGATCTACAATACTATCTTGGTTGGTCCATTATGGATTGTCCAAATGTCACATCTTGAAGGCTTGCTGACATTGCCTCGTTGACTTACCCGCGAATTAAAATTCGTCGACAACCCAGATGTCGAAACATTTCGGTTTCACTTAGGAGGAATAGAATCGAATATGATGCCAAACATGGCCCTTGACTCCACATTATGCTACCAGAGAGTTACATCGATGCTAATCTGTGGGGTTGAATCTTGCAGAACCACAGAGAGCCAATGAATGCATCTTGTCCCATTTTCTTCAGTGCAAGATATTTCATCTCGTCGGCCACGGCGACACGTATCCAACCGATCCACCATAAAACCACCAACCATTTGATTCTGGCCACGTGATAGCCCCGGCTATCGGGCCTTGCTTTTCATGATGCAGGCTGCAGGTCGGATATCTTCAGCCTCGTGTGACCATCGGGCCAACTAATTGTCCGCGGGCAAATATGCCACGCCTATAAAACGTCGATCTCCCAAGGTTCCTTTCCCTTCTTCCATCTACATCTCCCATCACACCCATCGTGCATCTCAGCCCCAACAGTATCTGCAAGGTGCTGACATTGTCAATACATACGGTAAACGAGCGCTCGGAACCTCGCTTCCTTTCCCCACCCTGTTGCCGATCGCGACAAGGCTGAACTCGCTTGCCTACGCTTTGGCATCGTAATAAACCCTGATATTCGCATTCTTCCATTTTCGGCTGCACAATGGCGACTAAGGAACTGGAACCTTCCCCTGTGCCCGTCCAAGAGCAGACCAGTCGGCGTTGCTACGAGTGCGGGTGGGTATCTGCTCCTCTGAACAGGTTGCCCCATGGCTTCTTGGTCGTGGAGATGGAGATAAATTGAACACATCACTGATTCAACTTCAATAGTATACGAAAAATGAAATGCTCGATTGAGAATCCTCCTTGCGTCCGTTGCGTCAAGGGGAACCGCACTTGCAGTTGGGACGCCCCCTCCTATTACACCTCAGGACGAGCGACCGGAACTGAATCTTCCACAGACACTAATGCAGCCTAGAAGATATTTAACATCTTTTTGAAGTCCCTGGGCTGTTGTGGAGAAGAGGTCTTGTTATGTGGCTAGATGAGTTAGTTTCTAGGCCTGAGCAAAATTATTTTGCAGAGGTGATGATCTATGATGGCCGGCCTGATTGGGGTGAACACTGTTGGCGAGGACAATTCGAATGGCTGTTTGCTTGCAGTTCATTTTAGCGTACGTAAAATAGTGGTAGTCCTTTTAAATCGAGAGTTGTCATGGAGACCTTGTCAAATTGTTGTCTTCTCGAGGCTTGTTCACCTTCATACGTCTCCTGCGCGTTCATTCGCCTCGCCATGAGATCCCCACACCCTCCAAGCTGCCATTTACCTTCACATATCGACTGAACAGTCACTTTCTGACCTTCAGATATAATTACTATGAATCTCACAATCAGAATGCCTATCGATCAAGCAATTTTGGTATAGTCTTGTCGACAAGTGCTACCTGTCAAGCAGTCTATTCGTCCTCCTGTTTGTGACACTCACAGGTGGGTTTGATAGCCTCAACCGACCGCTGCCACACAATTCAGATATGCGGAATATCCGGCATCGGGATAAAAGGTGAAGAGAAGGTAGCCATCGCCGCAATCAGCGCCAAAATACCATACTAAATAACACACAACCAATCTATCGGCCGACCTATTGACCACAAGCCCTGTTGGAAACGGCCAATTAACCACGCAGGCCAATTCATGATCGCCATGATGATCAAAGCTTGGGACCCCTAAGCCGGAGGCCGCCTTCAACGGCAGCTATAAGCGACTTAGATATTTCCCTCCTATGCTTACAGAAATCAAGAGCTCCCATTTGCATTCACATGCACCTAAAGACACAGCTATCCAAGTGGTGCTCTTCACCAAAGAAGCACTTGCTCGGCCGCTCTGTAGGTTGTAAACTATCCTGGGAGGACTGTCGAGAAATGGGGTGGCTGCGGGGCAAAGGCGTGTTCTGTCCGTGCTTGAGCGCTGTTGAGGGCAGCAGAGCAATTGTCTTGTCTTCAGTCGACCTGGACTTGAGTGTTCGCCCTCTAGAAATCTGTTGCTTCTTGGTGCTCACTGGCCTCATGATTACACAATCACTTGAGTCACTGTCCTCTCCATATGAATCCGGCTCCACTGCTATATTGTCTTCACTATCGTCGCTCTTGCATTCGACAGCTATGAACTGCTCGACTTGCTCATCGAAGCGAATTTGCTTCCGGTCAGAGTTCGATGGTGTGACTCTGCGTGGCCTTGTTGAAGTTGCTGAACTGCTACCTGTTCTGCTCTGTCTGCTTGCCTTGGAGGGGTATGAATTGCAGTCCACGGTTCCGTTCCTACTGCTGTGGTGTAAGATCCCTCTTGTTTCCTGGGCCATGATGCATGCTACGGCCTGTTTTAACAGAGAAGCATTGGAACGACATCGTTCAAGCATCGTTTCTGACATGCTCTTTTTCTTAGTGATTGGCGTTTTATCCAGTCTGACCAGCGAGTACGTCTTGGATAACGACATTCTTGAGGACTCCGTGTGGGTATCGTGAGTAAGCTTGATCCCTTGTTGTAGTGGACCGTACAGCCAAGTTACATCGCATTCCTTGAGCCTGTGATACATTAGTCACGTACTTCACTCAGAATAACCCTCCTCAAATACGCACCAGTCAATGGTTTCCGGCGAAACAGTCTTCAAGTTGTATTTTGTTTTCACCCATGCTCTCCGACAGGTGTTTTTCAATCGCTTGATATTGGCAAACTCGGCACGCTGAGTCACAAGGTACCTCCATGAGGCCCAAATATCTTCCTCTGTCCAATCATGGGACAAGTAGTCAACCTGACGCGATGGTCTGCTAGAAACGGCTGTGTCATCCTCAGCGTACTCGATGATATAAGGAGTTCCAGGTCTTGAAGTGCTTTTATCATCGAAGCTCTCGTGATTAGTAGGTGGCGATACTGTGTTTGAACCGCTCGTTTTCAGAATTCGGAGAGATGCGAGCTTGTCATTCGGGCAATCATTGGGCTGGGAAATGGGCTTTTCTTTAGCAAACGTAGGAAACATGTCGTGGTCCTCGGAGAAACCTACGAGACCCAGGGAGTCGTCGTAGGTTGGGGGTATGGAGAGATTGGTAGCTGATGTAAGGGTCATGGGTAGATGCGCAACTGGGGTAGAGGCTATGGAGAGATTAGTAGCTGGGGTAGAAACAACTGAGAAATTTGTGTGTGAGGCAGAGACACAAGACCTGACGGACGGACTACGCAGAACAGAATGCTCAGCAAGCATAGAGGCCATCGCGGTTGCTGGTTCGCCATTCATGCCGCACAAACCCTCAAGTTTGGCACATGCTATATCCATTGTGGTAGCCAGAGCAACAGATTGACACCCCAGAGTCTCTTTAATATCTTGGAATGCGTCAATGAGTGGAATGATGTAGCCTCCGCCAAAAGTATCAGCAGCAACCAGGTAGCCATAAACCTCGAGCGTTTTCTCATTGACCACCCATGACCCTGAATCTCCATTGAGAATTTCTGTGCCTATGTTAGTCGATCAACCCTAAAGTTCGAGTAAATGAGAGAGTCACATACGCTTGTCGTTGTCAAGGTTCAGGATAAAGGTGTTAACGAATTCTTTTCCGGGAGCCAAAAGGAGTCTGGAAGGTAGAGCCGATAGAGATCCCCGTTTTAGTCCTTCTGATCCGCTTAAAAGGATGACTGATTGACTCTTTCTGTTGTGTGGGGAGGTGAGTATCACGAGATCGTCGAACTTGAGAGCTTCATCTTCCCGAGCTTTATCAGGTGGCAGCTTGTTAGATCGAATGCGATTCGGCTTATAGCCTATTATGTCGATAAGAGCCCAGTCGTAGCAGGCTTTCGACTCATCATATTTCGCGTTGGTCGTTGCCGATTGATATTGCGGCGAGTATTTCGAAATTGAACCTATCTTGCTCAACTCAACAGCCCTCCAAGCGGAAGTCAACCCGACTCCATTCATCGCAGGAGATGATTTAGTCTCATCACCTTGCTCTTCATCAACCAAGTCATCATCAAACTCGGTCTCACTTTCAGAGTCTGAAAGCTCGAATGCCCAATCATCCGAGCGTTCAACTCCATCGCTGTCCGTGCTAAGAGACAGGAGGTCATCCTCCGAGTCACCCAGGAGGGGATGACCAACCGTTAGACCATATAATTTGACATCCCCAGTAGACCAAGTAGTTTTTATGATACCGCCGAAGGTGCACCTTTTTTCGACGCCGGAAGGCAGCATGATGACGATAGGGGCTCCACAGTATGTCTCGGTTGTGTGGTCCTCGCTCTCGTTCATGACGGGGACGAGGACGTCGATGTCTTCATTTGCCTGGGTCGTCTCCGGCGGTCGGCCGAGGACAAATACTTCGAACGAGGGCAGAGTTCCGTCTTCAGGCCGACACAAAGCCTTGACAGACTCTTTGTCGAAAAAGTTCCTGGCCCTCTTCGATTGCTGCTCCAGACAAAGGACGACAATGTATGGCTTCGCATCATCTTCGGAGCGTCCCAGGACCATCGGTCTTAAGGCAATTGGACGATATTTCTTGCCTGGGATCTTGCTACGAATATAGGCCAGCAGCGGCTTCTCAAGCTGTGAGTGCACGTGGCTGAAGCGGGAGAGTGTTGCTTCGTCGACACTCTTGTCAAATTCTGCGAGAGGTGAGAGAACTGGCGGAACGGGTCTGGCCTTTCCATCGATGGTGCTGTTGGTGCTAAGCAAAGGAACTCGAGTAGACTCGGCCGAATTAGCCCCGGGCGATGGTGATTGGCTGACATAAGCTGAATCTCGTTGTTTGACGGTCGTTTGGGTCTTCCATAGCGCCCGTGCCATCCGTGCCAGCGACGGTTGGGCGGGCGCGGGAACTGTGGTCGTCGTTCCGACACTCATGGCATTACTGATTGATCATGTAACGAAAGGATGTTGGAAAGAAACATCGCAAGCAGTGACGGGGGCGATTATGAGCGAGAAATCTAAATTTTGCTGGCTTTGGAGCGGGGTTCAATAGCGGTGCCCAATGTGCCATGCGACACATCTCGGATATTTTGTTGGTTCGCCATAAGCCACAAATTCATTCAACCACTGCCATATGAGGCTGTGGGATAATGCTAGTCCATCTTGGAACAGCACTGCCACACTGAGCTCGTCGGGTTGTGCTGGCATCCGACTATAATAAATACATCGACATGTCCATAGGGTGATGTGTTGAAGAATCGAGTTATTCGTCTCTCCCTGATTCCCAATATGATTGGCTCTCTTTCATGCCCATATCCGCTTGAGTGCGTGACTGAGGTCGAGTTACAGAAGCTTACCAAGGCGCTGTGGGACTGGGACATCTGTGAGGCCTGTAAGAATGGCCAGGCGTGTACAAGCCCTAGGTGCTCATGGAGGCGCTCAGCTCGACTGAAGCGCTTCTTTGACTTTTACAAGTATATCACGTCGTTTTATGTCCCAGACCTCCTGCCTAATAGCACCCCAGCGCTGCGCAACCATGAAGACGTTTTTGAAATCATCAAGCTGCTCCGTGACCATCCCAATACCAAGCGCTCAGAACCAACGCATCAGTATTTCTCCAAGCGGGGTGTACCACCTCCGCCAAGTGACCAGCATCGGGCCTTCAATCTTGCCGTGCAGGTCATGTCGATGGTCAAGTGTTCCGCCGACGATCAGCCCTCAGGCTTGCTGGAGCTTGGAACGCAACCCATCCGGTGGCATTCTGATGAATCGTTGGCCGAGTTCATGTTGAGGGCCTTCCCTCGAAAGGACACTGGCAACCTCTATGTGCGCGACGACTCTGGCAGGATCAGGGATGTGAAATCGGCCTTGTCCGCCAGAAGGCTGAAGAAGGTTGCGGGGCTGAGCTTCCAAGGGACTGATGATCTGCGAAACCATCTGAAGATGGACGCCAAAAGGGGGATTGTGGAGATTTACCATTATACAAGTGTCTTGAGGGAATATTTGACAGCGTCACGAGAGTTGCAGGACCCTCTAGTTTTTGAGGACTGTATCTCAGCGTAAGACTATCCTTAATGATAGTTGCATCATCTGGAAGGTAGATACTAATCTCCTCAATCTTAGAGGAAGCATTCCGAGACGGATCGCCCTCGAAGCTTTAGATTCAGTGCAAAAGATTCTCTTCCCCTTTGACTCCGACTCAGAACAGATTCTCGGCGACCTGGTGTTGAAGCAAACCTTCGATCCTGATTGCCTGCATCATGACTCGGCTGCCTATCGGAAGCAAGGTGAAGAAGATATATCTTACAACTACTTTGGCAGCCGGCTTGCGGACCTGTTTGAGGAGCTGGAGGATCCCAGCCCCCGCGGGATCCTGGAGACATGGTTTCAGCGCAAGAGCGGCGCTCGCTATGTGATGATGGCCACGCTTATTGGTGTTATCATTGCCATCATTCTGGGAATTCTCGGGCTTGCTGTTGGAATATTCCAAGCTTGGGTGGCCTATGAAGCTTGGAAATACCCTCCGGGTTCTAGTAAGTAACCGGCTTGATTACTATAATAATCGTTATTACATAATAAACTTATGTCTCTGGTTGTGATATTCTCAAGAGTCGCTTTCGCCTATGTAGAGATTCGGCATTGAGAGTAGTATTTTTTTGGCCCCACCCACATGCGAGTTGCGGCCAAGATGTCACCATCTCTCCCTCGATCACACTAATATCCAGCGATGAACTGGTTTCCTGCATTATTGGTCCTTCATCACTGCATATCAAATGCCTGTGCCTACCCTATAGACGCAGGGGCTGATTCAGCAAGCGTCCATTCCTTCCACCAAAACAACCATTGTGTTGGGTTGCATACATTGATTATGGTGTGTATTGATTGAAGAGAGATGGAGGGGGCGTTCTCTTGACGCGCTCCGTTGACGCCCACTCGAAAAACAAAAATGTCAGCATCTCATTCCAGCCTCAATGGAGTCGTGGAGCAACTACCGATAGTGTCTATTTTAGTGTTACACTACCGGGTTCTCCATGTTCCGTTCCTGCGATTACCCCAATTGCGCCCGCCACGATGCCGTTTCATGGCCTGTGTGATTCTGCGCTAATCGAGGCGCCCTCAATCCCCGCCGATTTGGTCCCAGCTCATGCTTCGGCATCAGTTATCGCCGAGAAACCTCTGGCCAATGCCCTGACGCCAGCCACTTCACCCACATCGCCGACGGCTTCGCCCCCACGCTAAGCGGGCTAAGCGACGCACCGACGCCACCTCAGTCCCTCCCTCCCACCTCCGTCAGCAGCAGAATTACAGGGTAAGCAATGGCGTCGGAAGTTCGGCAGTCTGATGCAGCAAGAGGTGGCCGTCATGTTTCTAATTAAGCTGCCGTTGTGCCCAAGAAAGGCGACTCGAGCTCGCTTACATTTTTTTTCTCTTCTCATCGCAGTACAATTTTGCTCGGCTCCCACATTTAATCTGCGAACTCGGCATATCCAGAAAGACTCCTACGGCCCACTCTAATTATACACGTGTACGTGCGTGCTGCTATCTTCAGACCATGAAGGACGACGACCGCGTGGGCCTTGAGCCGCTTCGGGATTTGAGAGTCGGTCCCGATGAGATACCTCAGCCGTACTCTTCCTCGCTCGCAGATCCGGGACCGATCGGTTCAACCCAGCGATCCTTCAGGCCGACGCCGAGGAAGACGTCAGGCGGCCTCATTACGTTCCACCTTGTTTGTCGTCTCCTTTCGTTGCTCATCTCGGTGGCTACCGTTGGCCTTCTCGCACGAATCATTGTTTTGTACAACTCGACCAAACATCACAGAATGATTGCGAGTCACGGAATGATGATGAATGTGTGGCCTACAAAGCAAAATGGAGCGTTGAGACCCATATTTATACTGTTAGCTGCTGCAGCTATCGCTGCTCTCTTTGGGCTTTTGGCCAGTGCGTGGTGGTGCCGGGTCAGGGTTAGTTCACATCATGTCAAGCCTGTGGAGGGGGGAAATATCATACTGACCGAGCACTACAGTCGAGAGGCCAGAAATCAGCGACTGGCAGCACTATCGTTGCGGCTATGTCTTTGACACTTCTTGGACTTTACCTGCTGGCTTTGATCATTTTCAAGTCATCTGACGGCGAGAATGCGCTCTATTCTTGGAGCTGCAGTCACAAGCACAACGAAGTGGATTTTGATCGAAATGAAATCGGCCTGGGGCAGGTGTGCACTGCCATGGTAAGTTGGCCCTACGTCCTAGCATCCTTCAGGAATGGAGTCTGACTGACACACGCGACAGAATGTTGCCTGGTACATGGCCATTGTCGCCACGGCGCTCGAATTGGTTATCTTCCTGGTCATCGGAGCTGGTTGCCTCCGGTCGGATCGGGGGAAGAAGACTTCTTTCATGCCTGGTCGAAGAGGCTACCGTGAATTGGGACCAAAGACGGAAGGAGGGGGCTTATTGAACAACTGATAAACGTCCACGAGTGAGAGAATTCAAGTTTCTCCTTGGCCATTGGGTTTCCATCATAGATAAGAATATTTTATGTGACAGATGATCATCTGCAGATGATATGATGAGCCTTGTTAGCAGCAACATAAAGTGGAGTTTGTGCTTCAAAGAGACATCTCATGATGTGCCATAAAGAGGATTTCAATATGGATCATGGCGTCATATCCTTGAATAAAACAATCAACCAGCCAAATTGGGAAACGTTGCGTGCAAATCCATGTCACCGTGACATTGCATCAGACTTAAGGTCATAAGGGACCCGAATCCTACGAAATGAGATGGTTATGAATCTATACGCGCGTACTCTATTAAGTAATGTCTATTTACCAATAAATTTACATTGGCTTCATGCACGCCTTGTCGATCTCAGACACCTTGGCCTTCTGGACTGGCTTACCCTCAGAGCCCAACACAAGCAGATCACCCGTCCCAAATTCAGCCCAGCCAGCTGACTCAGCTGCATGGGGATCCCTGGCAAAACCCACCCACAGATCTTGCATGGCGTTGCTTGTCTCGACTTCAAAGGCCGAGGCGGCTGCGTGATAGTGGCCTCTGGTGCCGAAGATCTGCGGCAGCTCGCTCATGTGGTAGGCACCCTCCCAGAACAAGGGGCTGAGGTCGGTGAAGTCGCCCGCGTAGTAATACAGGTACGTTTGGCGTTTCGTTTCGGATCGCCCAAGGGCCGAAGCATACGCGGGGCATTGAAACAGCCCGAGCGTCGCCAGATTGGCCATGGTTTGGTTGGGGCCCGTGACGGTAGGGTTCGGCGGGAGCGGGACCTGCGCCACGCCCTCGTTGGCGTTGCTGCCGAAGATGGCTGGCTTGTCCGATAGCAGCCCCTTGGTGTACCAATCTGTATAATTGGAAAAGGCAACAATGTCATCTGGGGTGGCGATGAAGTTGAGCGGCTTCTTCGTGCGATCCGCGGCGTACTTGGTCAGGAAGTTGATAATGTCGTTGGCGGGCTTCTTACGCATGCAAGAAGCCTCGCCCTCGGGGTCTGATGGGCAGCCCAGGCTTTTGGCAACGGTGGAAAAGTTGGAGTGGGCTGGATCAAAGGTGGTGAGCCCAGTTCCTGGAGGAAACAAAGTGCTGCCGGAGTTGGAGATGAAACCCTGCACGATGGGATCGTCGGGAAAAGCAAAGTTCTGCGCATCAACAGCACCAGCGCCCGATGACTGGCCCCAAAGAACCATTCTGTCGGCATCTCCTCCAAACACTTCAATATTGTCACGGACCCATTCCAAGCCCATGCGCTGATCCAAAAGCCCCAGGTTGGTCCTGTTCAAGCCCGCGCCATTGGGGAAGCCAAAGATGTTGAGGCGGTACTGCAGAGCGACAACAATGTGTTCCTTGCTCCGTTGGATCCACGCCGGAGGCTGCTGATACGGCACGCTGGAGGAGCCCTGCTGCAGCCCTTGCCCGTGGATCCAGATGATGACGGGGAGCTTTTTGCCGCTCTTGGGCGCCCACACGGACAGAGTAAGGCAATCCTCATTCCAGGGCTGCTCGTTGAAAAACTCGGGCGAGCTCTGGCTGAAGATGCTCCCATTGCTCGTCGGGATTTGGGGACAAGCGGGGGGCGGAGAAGTGGCTTGCACCTTGGTGTCGGATGACGCAAGAAGCGCCTCGGGAGGGTGGAACCGAAGAGTTCCGGTGGGAGGCTTCGCAAATGGAATGCCCAGAAACTGTCGGACGTCTGGGTAAGAGGCGTTGATGAAACCAGTAACCAATCCAGAAGCCGTTTGAACACAGAGGCTATCACTGTGGCTGTCCGAGGAAACGCTGTACGACACCCCAGGGTGCTGCCAACGAGGATGTTGCCAGGGGGGAACGGATGGCATAGCTGCCGAAAAGCTTGTGCATAGCAGCAAGTTAAAAATGACAGTCGTGGCGCAGACGTGTGATTTCATTTTGTGTTAATCATGTGAAAACAAAATGTTGAAGATGCGATAACGAGATGTTCTAGCAGCAATGAGGGCCCAAAACGCAATTTATATCTATCCATTTTTTAATCCATACTCGTTCATTCCCAACATGCTTTTTTTTTCCCCATCGTGACGCCTGCAAAGACCAATGCCCTCAAACAGCGAATTCAATAGAGCAAGGGACTAAGAAGGCACCAAGCGCATCGTAGCCACACAATCTCGGTGATCTTCACCAGCCCCACGCCGAGGGTCCATCTCGGCGATCTTGTCAGCCCTATTGCGCACCTAAAAACTAGAGCCCAGAGCCGCCTACCCTCGTACCCTCGCCCACATGGCCCTGCCTCATGGGCCTGGCCGCAGCAGGTCCCGCCCCTCGAGTCCGTGCCCCTTGCCATGCACTGCGGCTTCGGGACCTGGTGTTTCCGTTTTCCCACAGGATGGGGCTCGCGCGGGCTGGGCTGGGGTGGGTGGTGGGTGGGCTGGCGCGCTAATGCCTGAGCGTGTAACGGTGCGGTCAGCTCGATGCCGGATTGCCGAGACGATGACGCCCAAAGGGGAATGACACGCAAACAAGCTCTGCCGACCTAAATTGTATGGCTAAAATAAGTTGCAAGCCAGTCAGCAGGATGCCGGACTTCCCGTGATGAAGAGGCCGCTTATTGGGGGCTGGTGGATTGAATACTGCAACTCTGTGTGGTGTGTGGGTGGTGTTTGTGTGGTGTTTGCGTGTGGGTGCCCTGGTTCATAAATACAACTCTTATTCTTGCCCACCAAAGCTTCAAAACACCTGCACAAACATTTCCTATTATTCCCAATTAGGCTTGTTTTTTCTTCAAGGTTAATTTTACCCTAAAACATACATTTGTATCCTTAGATCCAATCCACACCCGACTCAGAACATCATCATCATCATCATGCGTCTAACACTACTCGCTGCTGGGCTCTTTGCCTCGATGGTGACAAGCGCACCCAGCATGCACAAGAGCTCTGAGAGATCATCATACTCGTCTGGTGGACAAAAGCCTTTCTCGTTCCCTCTCGATAACGGATTCCCCAACATTGCGCAGGGTTCCGATGCTCTTCGCCAGATCCAAAAGGAAGCCCACGGCACGCTCCCCAACGGACAGCTCCCTACCGAGATTTCAGACACTTCCGCCGTCGTCTGGTCGCTCATCGCCTTCAACGAGCTCTTCGAGGTGGCCTACTTCAGCAGCTTGATGAACAACATCACCAACAACGTCCCCGGGTACGAGATTGGCTCCCGCGCCGCCCGCCAAATTGTCATGAACGCCTTGACCGCGGTGCGGGCTCAGGAGGAGCTCCACACGCTGGGAGCAAACGGTATTCTCCAGACGGCAGGCCGCAAGCCCATCCAGCCGTGCGAGTACATCTTCCCCGTCGACGACTTTGACAGTGCTATCATCTTCGCATCCACCTTTACGGACCTTGTGCTCGGGACCCTTCAGGAGGCTCTCAAGAACTTCAGCCTGGACGGCGACGGACCCGACTTCATCGGCCTCGTCGCCTCCGTCATCGGTCAGGAGGGCGAGCAGAACGGCTTCTACCGCAGAATCGGCCAGCCCACCCGCATCCCTTCCTCTCAGCCCTTCCTGACCGCATCGTCTGGACCCTTTGCCTTGTCTGCGCTCTACCAGATGGTCGTTGTTCCCGGATCTTGCCCCGAAACTCTCCCGATTCCCGTCTTTGATGCTCTCAACATTGAAACCAGCGGCATCAGCGCCCAGACGACGGAATTGACATTCAGCGTCCAGAGCAACGGCACAGATGCCCAGGCGGCCGAGGCTTGGAGCCTTGTGTACATCAATGGACAGAACCAGCCTGTTGTAGAGAAGCTCAGCGATATTCGGTAAGTAGTCGTAACACATTCTCTGGTAGTCGAGAATTCACTCGCTAATCAATTTCTAGAACATCTGGCGACATGATCGAGTTCAGCGCACCATTCCCCTATGCGCAGTTCCAGATGGATGGGCTCACTATCGCGGCTGTCACTAAGAATGCTGGTCCGTTTGCCAACGCCAGTGAAGTGGCTGCGGCTACCATGTACGGCCCTGGACTGATCGAGGTTAACTGAGGAGGAGTGAGCTGGCGTGGCATCGGTGCTTGGTTGAGATAATCCATAATAGATAAAGGCCCCTTCCCCCCCTTCCCCTTTCCCACTTTCCCACTTTCCCCTTTCCCCATTTCCCCATTTCCAGCATGACTTTTTTTGTTTAGTTAGACCTAAATTCAGCATTTATTCCATTGGAGAAAATCTTGCGTGCGGTGATATTCAGATAAGCACAATGTGCTCTTGAACTTGGGACTCTAGAATCCGAAAACATGCTGCAGACCTGTCCGGAGCAGATATAGTAAAGTAACCGACCCGCTCATATTCATTCGTGATAAGAGATATGCATTGGATGACCAACCCGTGGATCTGGTAGCCTCTGGTCTCTGCTGCAAAACCGCTGCGCACCTCCAGAGTAGGCAAGTATAGCTCGGGGCCGAAAACGCTGAGCCTAAAAACAGTTTGATCCGGGATGACGTGCGGACGCAGGCCAGAAAAGTCACAGAGGCGGCCGCACAACTTGAGCTTAGCATTCGATACCCACCTTTCCTGCGTTGCGGTGGTCTGTATGTTTACAACGTCAACCAGGGGGCGTATCAATAGCTTTTCAGGGTCCATGTAGTCGTTGTAATCCAGCTGCAGCGCCGTTTCCACGCCCCCCGACACGGACAGCCAGGACCACGTGGGCGCAGGAAACGGCGCTCTCGCGGCCGCGCTGGCCGTCTTGACGTTCCAGAGCAGGTTGATGGCGAGGCACTCGACCCAGAGGCCCGCCATGAATTCTCTCCCGGAGCTCTTCTCGATGAAGTCGGCCACGCCCACCAGCGCAAACATCTTGTCGCTCGCCTTGGTCAGGCTCCGACCCGCGTACTGCCCGACAATCTTGAACCAGCTCTGGTGGAACCCAACCTGCTTCCTAAGGCCATTCCCTTCCAGCGCGAGAAGCAGCTGGAACTCGCCCCGCATGCCTGCCAGCGCGGCAGACCGGAGGTACTCGGCCCAGATGGCCTGGCGGGTTTTGTATTTCGGGTTTGGCGCGGTTGGCGTCAGGACCAGGTTCGGCACCATTATGGTGCCGCTGGCTGAGGGTATGCGATCGAATTCTGTCGGTCCAGTCGTGATTCTCTTAGGCTCTAGCGATGCCGAAAAGAGCTTCTCTCCCGTCTCACCCGGTCCCCGCAGAGAGCCGTCGATTCGGAGGTTGGACTTGATGATGTGGTCGATGCCGTTGGGGTGAAGCTCGGAGGCGCGCAGCGTGTTGCATTCAAAGAGGACAAGCCCGTCGCAAAAGTGCAGTATTCTCTGGGCCAGCACCCGTTCTTGATATGTCCAACCTCTCTTGGTCAGCGGCGCCTGCTCGACGAAGCGGTCAAAGAGGTCGTCCATGGTCTTGTTTTGCACCGCCTCCGACGGCCGCGCAATCTGTGCGCGACCCTCCTCGATCCCCAAGACGCACTCTGTAACCTTTTTCGGTCTCTGCCTCTGGAAAAAACAACCACCGTCGCAGTCGGGTGAGGCAGTTGCGGATATCATGCAAACAGAGCTCGCGTAAACCAAACCCATCAATGCTGCTTCGCTCGGCCAGTCCTGGGCTGAGTCCTGAATAATGCAGAGAGCATCTATCCAAAGAAACGGAACCCCTATCCCGCGTGTAATCTCAATTGCGTCTCGAAAGTTTTTCGGCAGCGTATCAACCGTAATGGACTTCCGCATTGAATCTATTGTTCCTAACCGCAGGCTGCCATTAGGAGTTTTGCCGCCCCAACAATGGCTTAGTGCTGCATACACCATGCCAGCCCGGCGATGCATGTATGTGTCAATTAGACGTACAGTAGGGCTACCGGCCTTGCCCACTTCTAAAAGTCGCGTCGGCAGAAACCCTTTTTTCTGTCTTGGCGAATAGTTGTTTTCGCAAATGGGATGAGTTTGGCACCGCTTTATCCATTGTCTGGCGAGGCTCATGGTCTGTGCCGAGTTGGGCTTATCTGATGAGTCGCATTCGTGCAAAAAATTATCTAGAAGCGAAACTTAGCAAATTCGATTCCAAGCCGTAGCATCGTTTTATTCGACCCAATACCTGTTGTTATTTCCAAACTGTTTGGCCAAGCAGTCCCTTCTTCCAACATGCGCAGCCGCAAAGAGGAAGAACTACTTTGGTACTTGACTTCAAGTTTCAGGCAAGGCTGATCTCCAGAAACCAAGTGAGGGATTGAAGAATGGGTGTGTTGAGTTGATGTCTCGTCACCCTGCAGCCCCAAAAGCAGATTGCAGAGTGAGCACTCTTCAGCAGAGATCTGGAGGTCATGTTTCGAGTAATGGCCATGTGTCTCTTTGCTCGTAGTTATCAAACGGTGAGATCCTGTGATTAGTGCGGACTTTTGAACAATTTCTTCGCATTTTCCGCAGAGCAAAGCGGTTCCGGTTTTGCATCCTTCAACACATCCTCTCTCGCGGTACCCTGGCGCTCGACCCACGAGACCCATGACGAAGAGTGGAGGTCAGCCTGCAGACCAGATTCCTTGGCTTGCCAAGATCCCAATCGATCTGAAGATCTGAAATGTTTGTGAATCGCCGTGGGGGTCTGTGCGGAATTTTTGTATCTTGCTGTAGTTTGGATGAAAACAGAGTCGGAGGTTTTTTTGGGTATGGGTTTGTGGCAATGATACTTGCTCTACTGCAGTAAATGAAGCAGGGCGGAAGAATTCTGGCTTCTGAGTGAGATTTTCCCAGCTTTTAAAACTGTTCATGGCCAGGCAGCTAATCTGTTGCGGGTCGTGCCAGGCGTTTTAGGGATTGCAAGTGGGCTGATGGAGGCTGGTCAGCCCAATTCAGATAAGTTAACAGGGGCCAGGCATTTTCCCAATCAATGTTGCAATTGAGGGTCAGTGGCCCGTCAATGCCCCACAAGGATCCTACCAGGAGTCGACTGTCATCTGGGATAAGTTAAGGAAATAAGTAAGGGCAGTGGAAAATGACAAGAATTCGCACAGTTTACCAAAAATGGATGTCCGACAGCTACTTGCGATCTTGAGATTGGTTACTGATAACCACCATGGCGAGCGATGCGCGTGCCAGGGTGATATCTTTAAAAGAGCACAACCGGAATAAAAGAAGAAGATATTTGCCATGCAAAAATAGAAAGAGACAAAAAATGCCAAAAAAGAATCGGTAGGCGTTGTGAACATCTAGATGCTCCCAGCAGGGCTTGAACCTGCGACCTTCGCATCACCAACATTTGCCGGAGCAAGTATTAGTACGAAGCTCTAACCAACTGAGCTATGGAAGCCGACCGATGATTGGATGCCTGGTCGTGTTGCCATTGGCGTTTATTTCCGTCACGGAATCCACTTTCAAAGTGGGACTCTCGATATTTCACCCACCCCAGTCAATCCCAACCTTGGCCCATTCGTCACCGTGTCTTGAGTAACTTAATCATGTTACTCTGATGTTATTTTGATGATGGAGCGGATAGGGAGGCCGATAGTAGTAGATGTCACAGCTGTTGATCTGACGATGCCATTACTGGTATCTACACTTCAAACGACATCCTTCATGAACAAGGGATTCGTCAAACATCACTTGGGCAAACCTTTTAATGGACAGTGCCACACTAATTGAACGCGATGCCGTCCGCTCCGAACGAAGTTGCAACTCAGATGAGAATGAAAAGACACATCAAAAGAGCATGTCTCCTGGCTTCTCATCTCTCACATACCCTACAGCGTTGTTCGTCGTCGAGTCACAGCCCTACGCCCCACAACCGATGCGGCATCAGTCGCCTTGAGGAGCTTGCACCTCCACAGGGGAAACAAAGACCTTTTATGACAAATCTGCTTGCTCCATGTCGATAGCGCCGGTTGGTGTCACGCTAGCTAAAGAAGTACGGTAACTAGTCGAGTCTAGGCTTGCCTATAGCCTTGTTAGCGCCCCTGACTAAAAGATGCGCCAACACACATCATAAAATAAAGCAGGCGGAGACAATGACTCGTGTCCGTGTATTTCTCCATTCACTCTCCTGAAAGGGAAACGCCAAGGCCTTTGAATCTGTTCCTTCCATTGCTGGCACCGATATGATCCGCAACACCCTTGTTCTTACCTTGTCAGCGGCCGCTGCCGCTGCTAGAGTTTGTAGACCCGCTGGGCTTTCATCCAATGTTCTGTCGAACACGATCGAACCAGGTGAGACATCCCAGTATGGGACTCAGTCAGAAACAGCCTCCACTGGTAGCCAGCTCTCGACCACCATGGCTGGATCTACGGCCCCCTCCACAACAACAGATGCGATCTCGTCAACCAGCACATCCGAGCCCACAAGCGAAGCCATCATCTTCCAGATCAATTCCATCATTCCATCTCATTCAAAGAGAGACACCCACTTTGTGGGCAACAACAACCCGTCCGAATGTACCTTTGCTTCCGTCTTCCACCTTGCTTCAGGTCAACTGTCGCAAGACGGCGTCCGTATTTACTATACAGGCCAGGCATACCAGGAACTTGCTACGCAAGGCGAACCGTCGGCTGACGCCATCACGACCACCTTTTCTATTGATGGGGGCCAACTTGAGTGGAGAAATAACAATTTCGGCGAGGCAGGGTTTTGTCAAGATCAGGCCAGCGGAAAAGTTTATATCATTTTCACTGGGGCGCCTAGTGACTGCCAGCCAGTTTCTCTCATAGCGTACAATGGTAAAAGTTCCATGATGATTTTAAATTTGGTTCTTGGCTAACTGTAATGTCAAGTGGAACAATGTCAAAATGGACAAATAGTCGGCCTTGAGACATCGAGTACGATGCTATCTCAATCGACTGAGTCACCCACAGAAACTGAGAGTTCGACGACAGCTGCTTCAACCATGAGCACTGGAGAAACTTCGGCTTCTTCAGATATAGCGACCTCTCCGGAAGCCGAAAGCTCAACAGAAATCTTTTCCATTACCGAAGCCGCGGAAACTTCCACTTCTGATGCGGCGATCTCCACAGACACTTCCATCACCACCCTCATTACATCAGTTGCAACCACGACTTCGAGTTCTGAGACAACAGCCGCAGCAGATTCCTGCGTGCAAGGTATCGGCGGCACGGATGGCGAACCTCCACGGGAAAGTCGCCTGTCTGACTGCTCATCCCTGTACACTGTTACAGTTAGCCCATACACTTCGTACGTAACATTCGTGCTCATCAGGAAAAGATGATGCTGACAATGTTATAGAACCAGCACCCTTCTCAAGCGTCAGAATGCCATGGTTATTCCTACAGCCTGGTACTACACTGCGGATCCCGCGCTCAACAAGCTTACCGCTCGTGATGAAGGAGACCCTACGGCAACGACTATCCAGCCGACGGAAATTCCCACGTATGCCACATACTGCGATAGCCCGGAAGCGTACTACGAGGCGTGCTCTGAGGCTGGCATCACTGGCTTTACAACTACGCTTCCGACGCCAACCAGCACAGAAGAATCGTCTGCTCCCGGCTGCCTCGTACGAGGAGTATTTAAGAGAGGCGGCGAAGCTCTGGGCTTCAAGTTTGAGGAAAACTGGGATCTTTACCTCGTGCCAGGATACAGGGTGTTTTGAAATGAATGATGCCGAAATGTCCGGGCAATTAACCCATCTGTTTTGAACTCGAGGTCAAACAAATGGATAGAATTTTTAAGTCAATTGTCACCGAGAATAATATTAATCTTTATGCCTTTTAAATCTCCTTCATAATTCCCTTCTTCGCTATATAAAACTGGGCAAGCCCAAGTTTGAGATAGCCGGCCGGGCTTCAGGACGCCAAATGACACGGTCAGTAAGTAATATTGTTTATTCTGAAAACTAATTATATTCATTAGATAGAGATAAAATGCCAGCTCTAACTTTTCTTCATAAGCTCAAGCAACCGCTGAAACGACAACCCCCAAACCTGATCCGAATCCTGCTGATCCAAAAAGCAAATGCTCCTGTCGCTCGTGTCCCTTGACGGGTCGCGCGGGTCCCGCTCGCCCACGCAAAAGTTGGCGCAGAGCTCCTGTCGCAGCGCTGGCATCTTGCCTGCCCCGAGCAGCTTGTTCGGCGCGAGCTCAAACATGCTCTCGAGCGTTTGGTCCCTGATGGTCACCATGTTGGCAACCAAGATGTGGATGACGGGACCCTTGTTCCATGTGATGGGGCGGCCGAGGCTAGGGTCCCACGGCCTGGATAGGCTTTCGATGGCCTCGAGCATCTTGGCGGGCTGACCCTCTGTGAGGCCGGTTTTGTACTTGATGACAACATGTTAGCTCTACTAGTTGAATGGTGGTCGTGGAAATTGCTTGTGCTCACCTGCATCAGACACAAAATCTTCTCTGGGGTATCTTTGTGCTTCAGGAAAAACGCCAAGTCGGGGCCCTCTTCCTTTCTCGGAAACAAGAACGTCGGTCGCTGTTCTCCTCGATCCTCCCGCTCTAGCCAGTCTTGGATGCGCATCTTCCCGTTAAATGGGTCAGCCCTGACATTGGTGTGATGCAGGAAATAGTCCTGAAATCGAATCGAATCAAGACCTTGCCACTCAGGTGTTGCGCTGCTATAGCACTTGGCCCTAGCAAGGACCTTGTTGAATTCCTTGCGCCGATGTTTGGCCACTTCGTCATTCTGCGATTCAAGGCGTAGGAAGTGGTCAAGTTTCTAGACTACGTGTTAGCCCTTGTGTAGTGCCAATTTTAATCTGCGGGTACCTGTATAAAGGGTAATGCTTGAGCAGCTTTTAGATACGTACCGAAGTGAAGATGAATTCTGCGTATTTCCCAATGCCACCTTGGTCTGAGTCAAGTTGCATGTTGGCAAAGAAGCGGTTCATGAGCTTTTCATACAGGTTCTCTTCCGAGTCACGGAGATATTCCATCACGGCCTCCACAGCAAGAGGCTCCCTAAGGTGACCGAAAACCACGGGGCTGTTGATGGAGTTTGGAACTTCGTGTACGAGGGCGAATCCTTCGGAAATGAGTTGAATAGAGTCCTTGGAGTCAAATAGTCGCGCTTTGCTGAATACATCCACATTGATTGCCGTCCAAAAGAGCTCGTCAATCCAACTGTTGTGTCTGATGCGGTCAATCTGTCGCTTGAGAGAGTCCTTGATCTTTCCCTTTGCTCGCTGACTAGCTTCAACAATATCCTCGGAGCTTAGGGACCAGTTCTTATCACAAGCAGACCGCAAGAGCTCTTCCGCAAAAATGGTTGTCCAGCGAACTCGGCCCAGGAAAGCCGAATGCTCGGCTGAAATATCCTGGTTCCTGTATTTGTGAAGCAGCGCGCAATTCTTCACAGCCGGCTCTATATTCTGCCAGCCTCCTTGTGGGAGAATGACGGGAAAACCCAGGGGTTTGCCTCCGCGCGCTAAAAGCGGGAAATGCGTGGGAGCAGTTGCGTATTGCGAATACTTGATCTTCTGGAGCTTGTAAACTTCAATGATGACATCCCAGGAGTAGCGGTGCAGAGCATGATAGAAGCTGTTCTCGTCTTGGATGTATTTGTGATGCAGCGAGACCCGGAGCGCATTGCGTTCGTCTGGACTCGGGAAGCGGTTTTGAAGAAAATGGTTGATTTGCTCCAGCTTCAGAGATGTGCCAGAGATCAAGCGCGAGCCCTTTGCCTGGGAAAGAATGGCAAAAAGTATATCCTCGGCTAACGGGTCTCCCATGGCTCGCTGGGATTCATCGACAAAGTATAGATGAAACGTCTCGTCAGTTGAGACCTCCCAGTGTGAGGGATCCTGGAGTCGGAAGAAGCGATGTGCAATATCGAAAAGGTCGTTATGCGGGGTACAGGTGCTCTGAATCCGGGTCCACTTTGTTTGAGCATCCAGCAACTTTGCGCCGCTGGGTCGCTTCGGCAGGAATCTATTGAGTAGACTGAGACGTGCCGCTATGAGTGGCTGTGCAATACTGTCTTGGCTTATGAGCAAACATTGCTGAGACAAAAGGCTCTCCTCCTTCTTGTCGGCAGGGAATGGAAAAATACGGACTTGCAGCCCAGATACGCTCAGTTTGGACAAGTCAGTGTAGATGGAGTATGTATCCTGCGATGCCCCGGCTCGATCTGGCGTGAGCAATGAGGTTGCGCTCTCGGCATCCGATGGTGGTAAATTAGGTGCAAGAAAATAGAATCCTTCATGTTGTCGCAAGGCGTCTTGGATGATGCGGGACTTGCCGGTGCCCGCGGTATCGAAAAGAATGCTTGGAAGTACTCCTTGTGATGCTGGGCGGGGCTGTGATATGAGCCTCACGTCTGTGTTTTGAGGGGGCGGAGGCAGGTTCGGAGTTTTTGATATGGCATCCTCGAGGATGACGCCCAAAAGCCGATCTTTTTTCTCTGCTAGATATTGTTGCAGCCCATTGTACAATGGAAAGCGAGAGCTTCCAAGGGCCCGGTCACCTGATGAGTCAAGACCACTGCCTGTGTGGGGCGCTTCCCATGGCGATTTCCATATACTATCTGCAAGGGATGTTAGCGCTCTAGAAGCTCAAGGCAAAGGTAAGGGAGAGGATGGTATTTACCGAGCTCATATTTATGGTGTTCCTCTTTAAGCTCCGCCAGTCGCGATTTCATATAACTGAGCTCCATAAAGAATGGAGCCGAGACCGCCTTGGTCGTTCTCAATGCATCAGCAATGTCGGCATATAGAGAGTCAAAACTGTGATTGCTCTTGGAGCTCTTATTGCCATTGATGGAAAAGCTGAGGTAAGATTCTAGAAGCGCCAAAGGGTCGCTGTCCGGTTTCCATTTTGGCGGTCGGTTGGTGGACAGTAGAGCTATGCAAATGCGAAGCAAGCACCCTGGGTTGGCGCCAAACATTTCCCAAAGAAAGCAAGAGTATTGTCTTCCGCAGCTTTGCACAAGAAGAAGAGCAAGGTAAAACAGACGGTCATTGAGCAGATTGGGCATCATTTCAATGTCTTCTTCTACCGCTTTGATTGGGAGCAGATACCGAGCTTCCTTTGGAGTCGCTGGGACGTCGAAAAGCTCCCTCAATGGTTCTTTGACACATTAGATTAGACGGTATTTAAGATTTCATTTATGTAACCCTTACCGCTCTGCCAGCGCTCTACGTTCAAACGCTCCAGGTACTTGGCTTTGAAGTATCTTAAACACCTCTTATCCCATTCAGCACGCTCCAACGGTGCGCCGTTTACTGAACTGGACATAGTAGAACTCTGGAGTTCGTGAGCCATGACATTTGGGACCTGTGGTTTAGCAGCCGGCACAGTAGTATTTGAGTGCTGAAATTCAGTTGGGATTGAATTTTCAGGCGAGAACTTTCGCTCATGCAATGCGTTTGCCGACCACTGCATTTCTTCACGAATTCAATGTTAGTGCACCAATCCATGGTGGAAACGACTGGGGTATGAACCTGTCTGCTGAAGCTGAGCGCTCTCATTGTGGAATGATTGCGATTCGGCCAAAAGTGGAACTGGTCCTGATCTCGATGACCTCTTCTGTGCAGGAGGAGTGATCAGGGAGGTTGGGCGAATTGGTAATGGCTGGCTTGGCTCCAGAGTTGTCGGTAATTCAACTACAGCCATGGAGCTGGGGACATCCGGCTGGCTTGGCTTTCTTGGAACCGGTTTTCTGTGTATCTTGGAGGACTCAGACCTTCCCAAATCAGAGGGCATTGGCTGCTTAGGAGGATTCGTCTCCAATTCATTCCTATGGATGGTATTGGTCTTCACATCATATGTGGCTGGCTGCAGAGGAGGAGGAGTGGGCACAAGAACTGGATCTGGGGTCCAAGCTAGTGGTTGAGGCTGTAGTGGAGGCTGTGGGGGAGGCGGTGGTGGAGGGTTCTCCGGGACCTCTGGTCTGTAGGTGGAAACTTGTTGGGCATTTCCAACACTGTGCCGTCCAAATCGATGTGGTGCTGGAACGGGGTTTGGTGGAATACCGGGGACACTGGCCTCATTGGCTGCCATGCGCTGTCGCTCAATAGTTCGCGAGAGAAAGGTTGGCTTGGAACTGGAATAAGGCTGGTACTGCTGCATGGCATTGCTCGGGTGGTACGACTGCGGCCTCCTTCGGCCCTGCATGGGCTGTGCCGCGGCGGGAAAACTGGCAGCCGGGTGCATCAAGGGCTGGGGCGAGGTGAAATGGGGAGGCAAGTCAGTTGCAGCGCCTGGTAGAGGGTGCGAAGAAGCACCAGGCCCTGGATATGGTGGCCCTGGATGTGGTGGACCTGACGGCTCATTGTCGATGAGCGCCCCTGGGGCCGCCTTTGAGCCCGTCGGGTTTTTCGTGAGCTTGCGCCCTTTGTTCGAAAAGACGCCCATGGTGGCCTGCCTGCGTGTGAGCGAGTGAGAGACAAGGTGGACGACGGAAATAAAAACAGGTGAAGGCGCACAAAGGCCTTGTATGTATCTGTCTCAGAAGCCGGCTGGCTGGGTCGGTTGCTCTGCCAGACCAACGCCAACGCCAGCAGCAACGCGTAAGTGAGCGAAGGCGGGGGTGGAAAGGAGGCCAGAGAGCGGGGGGGCCATTTTCATGCCCAATAGCGAATCATCAGGAGCACTCGCTGGTCTGATGGGCACTATTTTTGAAACGTCAAAGTGGCGTTGGCGGCCAATAAAAGGCCTGCTGTGAGCCACTGACGCACCCTCTGAAGCGAGACGACGCGGGACGACCCAAATTGCTTCTGTCGCATGTTATGATTTTTTTATATTGTCCAATCATCCTGATCCTGGTCCTGGTGCAGACGAAAGAATTAGACTTGTGTGCTTAAATTTTCCCAAGGCTTTCGCGGCATAACATGCAATGGCCCAAGCGATATTAATGCACTGAACATCTGCGACAGTGGCACACTGCACACGGTTGGACGTGCGCGGTACCGGCGTCCGTTTGCAATTGGGCCCAGGGCTGAAAGCAATGGTCAAAAGACACAGCATTCTCCGTGTTCGTGTTGGAACTTTAAATGTTCGCAGGTATAGTAGTGCTGCGCAGTCATCAGAAAACGTGCCCATCATCTCATTGGGTATCCTATACCTAGATGCATGAAAATCTAATCAATGATTCAAATGATACACGAGAAACAAAAAAAAACACTGTGTACAAATAGATTATCTTTTTGCGAAGTTAAGCCCATTCAATAGCTGAGAAAGATACTCTTTCTTGATCTCATCGACCAATGACACATGCAGACCTGTTTAACCTTAATAACCAAGGTCGGTCAACCTTTGTCAAAAGAGGGCATGTTTAGCGCTCGTGTATAATATTCCAAGAACTATTTTTAAAATATATATATACCATTCGTAAACATGAACATTTAATTCTTCTTTTCGTAATTTGATCCGGTTCCTTGTTCAGGAAATTGAGTTGGACGTGCCCCATCCGTGACAAAGAAATACACGCAGAAAATGGGGGCAACGGTCGGTGTGGCAGCTGTATAACTGTCTTCAAGCCATCGTGGTGAAGGCCATCCTACTTTTTTTTTTTTTTTTTTGAATAGCTTCTTGAGACCCATGGTGTCGGAGCTCGGTTTGTCGACCAAGAGTTTTCGCAAGAGGTTGGTCAAGACCACAAGAGATTGCCAACTGGGGTTCATACCAAATCCTAGATTGGGCGTCGCTTTCAAAGTCTAGTCACCAGCAAGAACCGCACGGTCCCCTTCAGTCAGGTAAATTTCCTTGTCGCTGTCCTTGCCCTTGACTTTGGCAGTACCGGCGCGAGCCCCATCTGCAGAGGCACGAGCTTGGCTGTGCACGCCATCAGCGCCTATTAGGATTGATGCGTTGTATGAGCTGCCGTCAGCACAAGTGACTTAGGCCGAGCTGGGTCCTGATCCTGTTCACGTCTTTTTCCAGGAGTAGGTTCATCTTCGCATCGGAAATGTGATTCCTGAGGACATGAATCTGTCGTCCCCGCTGAAAAGAGAATTTAATCGTAACCATGGCTGAGTGTTGGTCAGCTTTAATAATACTATTCTAGCCAACTGTAACCTACATCTCAATGACCTCCTCAGGCAACCCGCTTCGGAGCCATCGCCCTTCAGCTTGCACTTCTTCTTCGTGGGCAGGTATACCGCCTCCACCTCCTTCAGTCAACTCAATTGGTCCAGGGCACGCACACCATGAGGCGAGACGCAGACGGATGCTCCTCAGTTCAAATCGGCTCCCTCTCGCTTCTCGAGGATGGTAAAGTCTATGCCCGCTCGCTGCATCGCCTGTGTAGCCATCAGACCGCTAGGGCCCGCGCCAATAATGAGAGCTTTGAATTAGGACATTCATAGTTTCCAATGCACTCGGTCGCAGAAGAGAAAAATAGATTATTCGTCCAGGATCCCTCTTCCTTCTTTACTGTATCCCAGAGTGGCGTCGGGCGCGCTGTTGTCGCTTGTCAGTGGCCGCGTCGCTTCGAAACGCACCGATAGATTAGGTTCGAAAAAGTTGACAGCAGGTCGTCTCAGGGACCTGAGTGCTTTTCAACTAAGCGATGGCAAGGAACTTGACATCATAAATCATGTGATAGATCCGCAAGTGTTGCCCGAGTCTTATCCACTCTGGAGGATTCCATCACTAAATCCGATGGGGGTGCGCAGCCTGAGCACAGGACAAGGTGAAATGACGTGAGTTCCCACCCATCCATCTGCTTCGCTTTTTAGTCGTAGTGAGGCATCAGCAATCGAAAGGTTCTCATGCCAGTGAGCTCACTAGTCTATGAGCTCGTATAGATTTTGGGGGAGAGGGGGGGCGGTTACGGGTCCAAGAGATGCGGTCTCGGGAACGCATTAATTGGTGGACACGACTTAAAGCTGAATTTAAACGATCCTAAAGCAGTTGGTGTTAATAGTAACTAAGTCCATCGATGTGACTATGAAGCCGCCCCTCGTAAATCTATTTGTTCAAATTTTGGAACAGTGTTAAGTGCTAATCCGCCTTTGCTCGCGTGTAAAATGGTGACACATAAGACATTGAATGAAAAGGAAACGGGCTCCTCCACCGGTAGTAGCTTCACTCGGAACTTTGTTTGATAAGGTAAATTCATTTTGTTGTCTATTTTCGACTTGATAACAACAGTATTTTCATTTCAGGAAAAATTACAAACAAGGAAATTAAAAAAAAAAAAAAAAACCCATAGTTCTGCTAGTGTAATTGATTTTCTTTTTAATTGGTTGTAATTGCATTGGAAACCAATGTCTCGTACCTTAGGGTAGGTGAATCAGGAGGTGGGCGTCTCAAAGTGGATCTGAGTCCAAGTAAAAACAGACAAATGTTCAAAAATAAGGGTCTGGCCGGGGATTGAACCCGGGACCTCTCGCAAGCTATGCTGTAGGGTTTTCCCTAAGCGAGAATCATACCACTAGACCACCAGACCGTGGGAGTGAATGTGGTGAAGGTTGTCGGCATTGCTGATGCGAAAATGGCTGGTGCGTGGGATTGCAGGCAGAGAGGATGACTAATCATGCTTGGTTTCAGTGAAGCCACTTGGAGTCAAGGTGCTGATTGGCTAGAAGATGGAGGCTTGCAGGCCAAGATGGTTGAGGAATGCGAGACAGCAAAGAGCCATGCTGGCGGTCAGGGCTTTTCCTTCCCATCAGGGGAATCTCAGATTGTGCAAAGCCACTTTAGGGGTCCACTAGCAAAATGTCAGCTGATGGACAGTTTCATGCTTGATAGGCTGTTGGTGGCGTAAAGAAGCGAGTGTGGATGCGGTCTCGACTCAACTAATTCGCGCTATTGGTTCAGCCCTCATTTGGTCTGTGTACTAAGGGATGAAGGAAGAGGAGGAAGAAAGGGGAAAAAACACAATACAAAATTTCCAATTGAATTGAGATTTCCTCTGGCTATGCAGGAAATAATGGCATAATCGCGGTTCCAAACCGCATCTTCATACGGCTGTTGAGGCATCCTGGGCAGCCTCGTCCCCTGATTAAGGTTGCATGGTAGGGCTGAGCACAAGACCGTCTCCACGACCAGTCAGGTCCAAGAAGCGACGCCAAGTGTCGAGAGTGGCGTACCTGAATAAAACGTGGTTTCAGACGGTCCGGCGACTATTGCCGAGCTATTGAGATTGGGTTGGTACCACGTCGGAGACTAGTTTGCAGCAACGTCCTTCAGCGCATCAAAAGGCGTGCAGCGTCTCACACAATCTTGTCCTTTCACTTGTCTACCTTCTGTGTGCTCATTTCGACTCTCACCTCGCTCGCTATCATGGTGTCGTTCAAGGGACTCACATTCCTCTCCTTGGGAGCAGGTGTGCTCTGCTCAAACTCAATTTCCTCCTACACAAAGATGGGACCGACGTCCGTCTCGCGTGTTGGCACAAAAACCTCGACAACAACATTAACCGTCACACAAACGACTAAGAAGAACATTGGCAAGACCACAACAATTACCCCCAAGCCCACTACTGTGACTGTCACTAGCACCAAGACCGCCATCACAACCAAGACGGCTGATCCGAAAGTGGACACTGCTACAATCACCAAAACAGGTATTTTTCCTTTTCCATGTGGAAGTGCATCAACCACGTCGCTGACGTTTATTCACAGCCACGGTTACTACCGGCACCATTGTTACGAACACTGAGACGATGACTGATGTATACACGTCCTACGTTACACTCACCACCACGAGTACAGTTCCGGCTCCTCCAAATTTTACCGGCCTCTCTGAAGAACCCATCTATAATTCAAACCCTAGTCGGCGCCTCAAGGCCCGCGCACCGAAGAGCACCAAGCAGTACCCTCAACGGGTGGACTGCATCCGCACCGCCACCAAAACCGCCACCAAGACTGTCACGATCAGCAAGGACGTCACAACAACCCTCAGCCGCAAGACTTCCACGGCCACATCTACTGCTACAAAGACTTCGACGTCTACGAAATATCCTCCCAATGTCACAACAACTGTGACAAAGACCACCGACACAACCATGACCAACACTGCGACGGCTACTTCCACATCAACAGTTCACTCCACCAGTAAGTCTTGCACATGGTGCATTCTTCTTCTCCTAGACAATTAAATTAACACCACTTAGCGACTGAGCAGGTTACTGTCCCAACACCATACTATGATGCCTGTGCCCCATTCAACCTGTGGACGGGAGGAAGAGGTAATGCGCTCTTTGGCCCTACCATTAGCTCACGCGAGGATATCACTGTCATTGATACAACATACCCCTACGATTGCTGCGCTGCCTGCCATGGCGCGTATGCCGCGAACTGTGCGGGCTCGTACTGGATCGATGGACATTGTGGTCTCATGCTCACCCAAGACCAGTGCGATGCGTCGCATTCGATAAGTAGCTTTTTTACCATCGCCAGCTCGCAAGGGATTGGTCAGACTGGAAGCAATGGGCCTTGCGCAAATATTCCCATTTATCTGCTTTAGTAAACTCTGAGGGGGCACAGGACACGACTCGTTGGATTCTAATTCAGTTTCGGGAGAGGGGGGGAATGGTTTGTCGCATAGCTGAAGAGGAAAAAAAAAAAGCAAAACTGGAGGCGCTAGAGTGTCCATTTATTGAGTAATACAGCATTTATCATACATCCGAATCCAATCTTTGAGTAAGGACGAGAAATTTGCAACTGGCACTGTGTAATTAATCCATTCAAACCGACGCGTCTAGTACGACGAAGAAAAAAAAATAAAGCTCAAACAAGAGACAGATCGGATTAGGATAGCTTGATTGCCATTATGCTGGGTCATATTGGCACAAAATACTCCTGTCAATCACGAGACTTCATTGGCGTCGCTTTGGCCTACCTCATGTTCTCCTACCCCACCTCAATCGGACGTCCTCTCAATTGGACCGGGGATACTTTCCACAAATAAAAATGCCGGTAACCTTATCTGACGCGGGGATGAACGACACTAGCGGTGACGCGAACCGATGGAACCGATATTTATATGAGATGCACGCGAAATCTGCTTGGCACCTGGCCTGGAATCTCATCTTTCTTTCTACTTCATGTCATTTCGTGCCACCTAATTTGCGCAAGAGAGTACAAATATGACGGATACAAGCAGCAGCGATCAAGTCGTTGTGGTCGGATCTGGAATCATTGGGCTCGCATCAGCCCTTCTTCTTGCGCAGGATGGATGGAAGGTAGTTGTTGTTGCTAGGGACATGCCCGGTGACGGAGGTCTTGATTGGGCAAGCCCTTATGCAGGAGCAAACATTATTCCTCCTCATGAAATGGGCAACAAGGAAATGTTTAGAGATTCATTTGCCTGGTATCAGAGATTTGCCGTTGCCAATCCTGCCAGCAGCGTCCAGGTATGCTTACTTTGTCAAGGCAGATTTCAAGATTGGGGGCAGGTAAAACACTAACAAGATGCTTGCTTTAGAAAGTCAAAGCTACAGAATACTTTACTGACAAGACCAACGATGACTTTGTATGGTACAAGGACATTCTTCCCGAATACAAGCTCCTCTCAGCCTCTGAGCTACCGTCAAACTGTGGCGTTGGCTTTTCCTTCCAAACCCTCATCCTGAATCCTGAAGTGTTCCTACCCTGGCTTAAAAAGAGGCTGGAAGGTCTCGACACAAAATTCATCCGGGCCCAAGTGAAGAGTCTCTCTGAGGCTGCGCGTCTTGCGGGAGGTGCTGCGGTGGTGGTCAACGCGAGCGGACTGGGTGCCAAGGAATTGGCGGGAGATGATGCTGTCCAAGGATACCGTGGCCAGACCATGCTCATCAAGAGCGACTACGATCAAGTACACATGATTCAAGGATCCGAGTACACATACGTAATCCCTCGCCCTCTGTCTGGGGGAGTCATCATCGGAGGCGTGAGCCAAGAAGGCCAAATGTCGGGCGCCATCGACAAGTCCCTGCGCGAGGACATTCTGCGACGTGTCAACCTGATGACAAACAACAAGTTTGCTCACATTGATCTTGATCGCGACGTCAAGAGGGACGTTGTGGGCATACGACCAGGCAGAACAAATGGCATCAGGGTAGAGCGCGAAGGCAATGTGGTCCACGCCTACGGATTTAAGGGCGCTGGCTACATTTACTCCTTTGGCGCTGCCACCAAAGTCCGAAAGTTGGTTTCTGACATTCTGATGCCAGAGTCCAAGCTGTAAGAGCTTGTACATTCTTTTATCAATACTCTTCGTGCGGGGATTCGGCCGTCTTTTTATCGATTTAGTTTGGGTAATGAGAATAAAATATACCATATATTATCTTCCGCTAAACCTCCCGATGCGGACAGCCATGAGTGGCTCATTGCATCTTGATTTACATCACCCTCCTTCAACTTTACGGAGCTTGACAAGCCCTTCCAAAGTCTATCTAACGCGATCCTCGGAAGAATTGTGGCATTTTCAAGCGGAAATGGTTGTACCAATCTTTGGAGATAGTTTGCTACATGAATCTAGGGCTCCTGGGAGACAATTATATAATTCTTTCTGATTATGTTGTTACTGCTTTGCTAAGTATATACCTGGACTAGCTAGCCAGAGAACAACTTTGTCTAGGCTTCAACAATACGGCTGACGACGCTGGACCGGCATCAACATTCTCCTTCTCCAACAGCCATCAAGAGGGTCACCCAATTGAAGACGACATCCACAAAGCCGTTCTTTTTGTCTCCGAAAAGACCGGGTCCACTCACTACGGAAACCGCACGGTTGCTGTCCCCGACGTTGACGATGTCTTGGAGATTAGCCAGCCTGTGTTTGATGGTGAGATGACTCAAAGCGATGATCCAACCGTGACCAATACTCTCCGCGAGGATGACGAGGTTTTCAAGGGCAAATTGAATGGCAAGGAGGCAAAGGACTGGGGTGTTTCCGAACGCAAGCACCCCTTTACGTGCATTACTCCACCCGTACTTCATGATGTGTGGATAAGGAACCAGTGTTTTGCTATCCCATTATATTATATGAGATCTAATATTCAGACAAACACAGATTACTAGCTGGACGAACAGACCCACTTTCAGACCGTAATAGTATTATTCTGCATCACATGAAGCCTTGATTTCGGTTGAAATCTTTACATTCTACCAACTTAAACCTCTGTCTAACACGTACTCGGGCTGCCGACCGCGTTGCAAGGCTGCTGCCGACTGCGTTGGAACGATATTACTGCTACTGTTGATCTTGTAGAATGTTTATTTTTTATATACTATATAGGTATAATTTTCGGCTTGCTTTGATATGTGAAAATTTGAGTATGAAGGAGAGAGAAAAGGGAAGAAAATCATGATCTGGAAGAAATTTTCTTAACACGTGACTTGTTCGTCCGGATATCAATCGATGTTCGTCCGAATATCAGATCTCTATTATATTCCAATCTTATGCATAGACATAGCCCTGCATGATTACTTAGTTATCAACAACCAACACCATTACCACTCCAAATTACAACCCTGCACCATCAAACTGAGGCGATCTTCTAAACATCGATGGTCACATCCAAGATAGATTTTTGGAGCAGCTCTTCGCCCTGTTCAACAAGCTTTTTATCAATCTTCGCTTGGATTTGGCTGAAGATGCGGTTGTTAAAATCCGCCTGGTATTGCCCGAAATTGAAGTCAAAAGAGACGGATTGATAAGAGGCCTTGTTTGAGGAATATGTGCGTGCTTGCTGATCAACTTGGAATTGGATCACACGGATGTCTGTTTTTGCAACATTAGCGCGTGCTTAGAAACGTTTTCCCCTTGAACTTACATGGCTGAACTCGCTTGACCAGCGGCTGGTACTCATACTTTGTCATCATGATCCAATACTGCTGTGCTTCTGAGTTCGTTTCGCTTGAAGCCTTGATACCACTGGAAATCTGATTCAAGATCTTCTCCAGATTGGAATACACGGAAGTTGGGATAGAGAAGCCCTCCAAAACAGAGGTGAGAATCTCAGGGTGAAAATCCACTTTCTTAACCTCAATATGCTTTGACATGTTTTGGTCAAATGTTTTCGCAAACCTACACATTGTGAGCGTCTGGTCGAAAGCTCACTAGGAAGGGTGGTTACACATACCAAGTAGCAGAGCGGAAAAGGTAGTCAAAGACCTTGGCTCTGTAGGCACTTCTCGCAAACTGGCCTTTTGCGTCATCTGGGAGTTTCTTGGCATCCACCTGCTGTTGGACTTTGCCTTCGCAGTTGGTTGATGCCCAAGCTTGCCATGTCTGGATGGAGTCCATGAGATCTTGCTGCTGCTTAAGGGCATCGCCTTCGAGAGGGGCAGTGAAGTTCACGAAGAAGACTGTCTGTAAGTCGTTTTGCTCCTTGGCCTTGTCAACAGCCTTGTCAAAGTCGACTGCGGGAAGCGGGTCGGATTCCAGACGAAGCGTTTCGGGGAATTTAGTCAGCGTGCCTTTGGCAACAGACCCAGAGGGCTTTGTAGGTTGCTTCTCGGGGTCAACGCTTGGGACTGTTCCAAAGAGATTGCCGAGGGCAGTCTCCTGGAGTTTCAAGGCATCCATGGCTTCAGGGTTGGTGATTCCCGAAAATGAAGGAGAAGATTGGTGGCCCCGCTCGCGTCCAGATCCAGCGGGGGTCGGCTTAATGCTGATCATCTGGAAGCCCGGAACAGGCAGCTTCTTTGGCGAGAATGCAGTCGTGGCAGAGGATGTTACGTATCCGCCCTTGACATTCATAGCCAGAATATACTCCTCAAATCGATTTCCAATAGGTCCAATCACGGATCCGACATTGGGGAAACCGCCAGTGACATGAACTCCAACTGTTGTAAAAAGCATTAGTTTATGGCCCGAGAATTCACTAAAAGCTTCTACTCACTGGCATCAACTTTGCCATCGGGAAGTTTGCGCAGTACTGGCGCTCCAGATTGTCCTGTGCCAATTAGCGTGGGCAGGCGCCACAAGTAATGAGACGCCTACCTGGGGCGGTATCAATTTTGTATGAGAGGAGGGTGCCAGTTTTGGCCAAATTGGTATTGACCTTGGCCCAATGCTCGTACAATTGCTCTCCAAAGTCGAGGTCTCCAGGATATCCGACAACACCAAGTTCGGCAATCTCCACCGATGGGGTGTTTGAGTACGTGAAAACGGGAACCCCTTCGACAGGCTCATTGAGTCGAACCTACTCGTGTCAGTGTATGGGGCGAAAGGGAAGCGTGATAAATGCACTTACAAAGCTCACGTCATGAACTACAGACTCGGCCTTCAAGTATTCAGCCGGAATAGCGGCCGTAACACCGTATCGATATGTGCCCGGGGATTGAGCACCTGCATATCCGAAGTAGCATCTGATGTGCTTGAGGAAGCCGCCGCGGTATTTCCAGTCATAAAGGCAATGCCCAGCAGTGACAATGATGTCGTTGCTGATAAGCCAACCAGTTCCAATGTACTCATCTGGTGGACCATCCACGTATGTCATGAACAGTTTACAGATTGCTTTTCCGTGGGTTATTGGAGAATACCTTGGCGAGAGAATCATGGGAACTTACCTTTGTACTGGCCTGGGGGTTTAATATTGCCATCGTTAGCTCGCTTTCTACGGTCACCCTCTGGGCCGAGGCTCTCCAGGTTGTGGAGCCGCAGCCGGGTCAGTGTAGCCTTTGACTTTTCGCTCTGACTTGGGTGCTGTAGGTCCCACAGACCAACAATGGTTCTTGGAGTACAAATGTTAGCTTTGCCAAACAATGGTAGGGAACAAGAACTCACGGATTGCTTGAGTTTATAAACAGCGATGTCTCTAACGCCAGTTGGGATACATCCTCTGTGTGGCTCGAACCGGAAGTGTTGTTACTCTCAGACATGGTTGTTGATATGATGCTGTGAAGCTGTTGTGAGGAATGGGGAAGTGTAAGTAGTAAGATTGTGCTTGGATGCGCAAACAGAACTTGCGAGTCGGGCACAGCCAGAGCTTTATGTAGCCTGACGCTTGTCTATGTAACCAGCAGCGGTCAAAGCTGATCTGGAAACATGATGCTCAGCGATTCTAACAACGGGGTTTCATTTCCGATTCTCGGGGGGGCTTCCAGCCACGATGAATGTGCTTTCCCCCAAGCCATGTTTCGTCACATTTCGTGATGCAGTAGTGTTCAGACTATTTGCGGGACGGAGGACTAGCTGAAACTGGGATTGGTTGCCACATCTGGAATAGTCTATCACAGCATCCTACAGGTCACAGGGGTTGGATAGCGACCAAAGTGGCCCTCTTGCATGTAATCCGCCAACCAAAACACTACAAACAGATCAAAAGGGAGCAGAAGTGGTCTCGCCACTAACATATAGACCCTAACTACTACATTTCATTCCATGGAACATCAACAGTTAATTATTGTACCAATACATCTGGATATGACTAGGTCAAAGTGCAGCAAGTACTAAACGATTACTATCCAACCCCTGTAGCCTGTATTTGCAGCACCATGTGCTCGCTTAGCGATTCGACATCATACGCCACTTCAACATGCAAGGACGAGGGAGCGGGGGCAGCCAAGAACACAAATGCGGCACGCTTACGCCTGCCGCAATCTCGATACCCGCTGACGGTGATGGGATGGGAGGATAATCATCACGAAGGGAGGACATGCCCGAGCGATATAGTACATGTGCATAGTATAGCGTAACACGCCTGATACTCCCAAAGGAGTTGTGACTGCCAATAGCGTGGAAACTAAAGGCATCAGAATACACGCAGACATCATACGTCACCTTACCGGGGAAAAAAAGTCTCCCCATCGTTCAGTTCGCAGACCTACATGGTTTCGCCATCCGCATTCTCGGTAGCTATTCCATCGCCACTAAATACAGCATGAAATCATTGTTTCATAATGCGGAACGTTTCATAAAGCATTTATTGTCGTGTTGAGTGGTCGAGAGGGTGGATCCAGTGATCAAATGGGTAAGCGGTGACTACTCTTTGTACTTGAGTGTCCTACCAAACTAGCAAACGATATCGGCAGTCTAAATCGTAAAAGGAAAGCAGGTAGCAATTAAAAGAATATTGTCTCGGGCCTAAGAATCCCCAAATTGAGTATCTCCAGTGTCCCCAGTGTATTCTAATCTCCGTGTTGACGCGCGTTCTTTGAAAAACAGGCGCTATAGGCAGGCCACAGGGGTTATAAAGGTTAACTGTGCATAGTAATACTGCAGCGGAATTACGTGTAAAGGTACCTATTGGCCATGAAAAGGGATTGACTTATCTGACCCTTGCGGCCTGTACGAGACGGGAGCTAAATTCTCGCCGAGGTGGCTAGCGAAACCCACAGCGGGAACTACCGCTGGCGACGGTACGGGTGAGGTACCCCAGTTAGCGCCAGTCTAGGCGATAGGTGCACACGAGCCACCGCAGCCAATGTGGACTAAACGATACACGAGTTGTCTAGGGCGCCCGACTAACATTTTGTACCGCAAGTTTCGTTATGGAAATACGAAATAGCTCCATTAATTAGAACAGTAACTAGGTAGCTTACCCTTTACTCAGCAAAGCTCAGCATAACCTCCAAAAGCCTCAGCCCCAGCTGAACCCTAGCTCAGCTTAGAGCGGCAAAGGCTCAGCTTTAGAAACGGAAATGTATTTTGGTACGCTTGAGCTTCGTCTCCGAGCATTGTGGCACCCGGCGGGTCCATTTCTGTACTCGTATCTCGCTGCTCGGCAGACATAACCTGGCAAGAGAACCCGGCTCCAGTCCCAATATCCCATCTTGAGTAACGCAGGCTTATGATTATTCACCATTGCAAATCACACACGCGTAAAGTGCACACTAACTTGGATATTTCACATGTAAAACTCAAGGCTTACTTAATGGAACATCTGTTCACTCTGTGTACGCACAACCGCATGGCACCCTCTATACCAAGTGCCCTATGGGGCATGTGACATGGGGGATGGGCCGATGCGTGGCCGACTGCTGTCTTTGTGCGAGGATCCGTGCATCTCGTTACGTCGATTAAACCGTAAGGGCAAAAGATGGGTCAATAAGCGCAATGTTCGCAATTACAGGCACGGATAACAGCTGCTAACAGGCTTACGGCGAGCCAAGCCGTAACAATCTGTGGCCTAACTATAACCAAACGTTCGTCATCTTGTTTGCCAGAGAACATAACTTGATATCCAAATAACAGTAAGTCAAATACCGAGTGTTGCGTTTCAAAAGCCACGATAGGCCCCTCTAATTTCGACCCAGGAGCAGAGTTTTCATGATTAGAGTCCGATTGCGCCATTGACCCACATAACGTCATTGGCCTGACCATTTCACATCTTATTATTTGACCGACCGATCTCGAATCTATGTCAACGTCGATCGTCCAGACCCTCCACCTAGACGTATTTCAAACTCATACGTCGCGACGAAGGACGGGTTGTTGGTCTCTGCCACTTAACATGATTTGAAAAGGGAAAAATAGCAGTAGGAGTGTCAATACTCATACTTTTCAAACATGGTGACTAATGTACGTCTCTCAGCCAGTCTCCCACAAGGCTCTTTGGTCATATTTCGATCTTTATCATTCTTTTCAAACAATCACAATAATTTCAGACTTCCTTCTCCACGTGGGGTCCTCCAGAAGTAATTTCTACAAGATTAAAAAGAATTCAAGAAGGGAGAAGGCAGGGTTGTCTTTTTCTTCTTGTTCACAATGTTGGCCTAACCCTTGAAATAAAGAAGAGGCCCTGATATTGGGATCGCTAAAGGCCAGTGTCTTTGGGCCCTTCGCCGCTCTTTACCACAAGTCCCCGTGCCAGAAATGTATGGCTGGTGTGAAGAGGATAGTTCAACATTTTTGTACATGGAGTTTACAGCAATCAATACCCTGGAGGCGGAATGGGAGACAATGAGACACACCGATGAAGTTGTAGATGCATACCGACATATGCTACCCGATAACTCCCCTGCTGTGTGTGAACACGGGGATCTGAATATAGGGTATCTCCGCAAATTTAAGACAAGCCTACATTGAATCCGCCTAGGTTGCTGACCTGGAAGTAGTTCAATAACTCGGAAATCGCGCAAATGGAGTTTGTGTGGGTAGATCCTAAAGCAGTAAGCAACATCGTCCATCTGATGAATATCTAAGAAGCTGGGTGTAGTCAGAATCCACTTTTGGGGGATAGGGATAGTGCCTCTACTGCCGAAACAACACGAAAAAGCCCTGGCCGATTTGAAAATAGAACTAAGGTCTTGATCAAGTAGATTGTTTAGATTCTAGATTACCTCCGAGTCCCACAGGACTTTAGACTTTTCTCTTGCAGAGTGGCTTAGCCTTCCTTGTGTGCGGGCAACGATTGCGTTGTGGGGGCCTTGAATCTAAACACACTGGCAGTTGGATGGGATGGGTAGCTGATACACCTCTCAATTGAGCGAATTAACTAGGTTCTCGAATAAACTGTACGAAATGCTATTTAATTTATTTGGGCGTAGGAATATGTGCAGGGTGATGCTGTAGAGGGCAACGGGTAGTTGATTGACGGCTCCTCGCCTCACCCTTGCGATAGACCATTTGCTAGCTATTACGGAACATTGCATTGTATCTAAGTTGGTGCGTTGCGCAAGCATGTATTTTTTTTTGTCTAACGAATTAGGCTTTCCGATGTATCGTCACGAGAGGTGGAAGGTTACAGGGTGATGAAAATGGCCCCCAACTCTGCTCTTCTGGGAGAACTGGGGTTCATGCAGGGGTGCGGTCAGCTCAGCCCAGCGGCCGGAATTTCTGGTCTCAATCCAGCCACCAGCGCCTATTCACTGGCGGGATGAGACGCGAGGTGGAACAAGCTACGAGTAGTTGATGCATCCCGCGCGGCAAAACTAGAAGCATGCTCTCTGGATTGGCCACGGCACTCGGTGAGGTGCCTTGATGTGGTCAGTGTGGCTATTCGGCCTTGACGGACTGCCCTAGTAGACGGGAGATGGGGTGACAACGGTCCCACCTCATGTGCGAGGTTGTAAAAGAGAGCAACCAACATGCATCGACATGCATCAACATGCATACCGGTCAAACCTGTTGAGCGAACCTGTTGGTCGACCCCGATCAGCTGCACATTCATTTAATTCGCGCCTTTCCCTCGAGATAAGCCGCCTATTGTCCTGACCCATCATATTCTTTACCCCGCTTCACTTTGCAACGACTGACACCACCATAGTTATTTCATCGCGATTTTTTGAGCATTGTGCAATGTCTTTCAATTTCAACGACATGGCCCAGTCAGATGCTGTATTATTGCAGCTTGGGAATATGTCGCTGGGGAGCCCGCAATCACGTCATCAACACAATTCGCGGACTCAAGCGCATACTCCTGAAGCTGTCGCATCAAGCACCCTGGGCCAACAAAACAACAGCCCGGGAGGAACATCTCAAGTCAAGGTGGAGGCTGAGCCAAAGACCTCACCCCTGCCTGGCACACCCCCGAAACAAAACCGCTTCTTTGGTTCGCTACACAACGTGACTTCGCAGACTGCAGCCTCGTCTCCCAGGACACCATCCTCACAGCCTGCTGGACAAACCTTCAAATTTGGATCGCGCACTTCCGCATCTGCCGCTTCATCCACCTTTTCATTCTCCCCCATTCCCAAAACATCGCCCGAGCCTCAATCCGTCTTTTCCTTTTCTACACCTGTCACTGCAGAGAATCCCCCACCAACACTTCTTTCTTTGGGCTCTTCTTCGACGTCACGAGCAACGACAAAAACTGAGCCGCCCAATCCACAGCCTGTATTCTCCTTTGGCACACCTGCCACAAGAGAGAAATCCATCCCCACCGCTCAAGTTACACCGAAAACACCGCTCTTCTCTTTCGGGTCTCCTTTGACGCCACCAATGACAACAAAATCCCCCCCGCCGCCTAGTCAACCCTTGTTCTCCTTTGGGACATCTACCAAAGCCAAGAGCACTCCGCAAACCGCTCAAGCTACACCTCCGGCGCCGCTATTTTCTTTTGGCTCTCCTTTGACTTCACCAACAAGAAAAGCTCAGCCGCCTAGTCAACCCTTGTTTTCTTTTGACGCACCTGCCGCAAGAGAGAAGCCTCTCCCCACTACTCAGGTTATGGCTCCAGCATCGCTATTTTCTTTTGGGTCTCCTTTGACACCACCATCAACAACAAAGTCTCAGACGTCTCGTCAGCCCTTAGTCTCCATTCAGAAACCTACCGAAACCAATAACATTTTGCGCGCTAATCCAATCACTCTGCCGGCACCTCGCTTTAGTCCTGCTTCTCCTACAACACCCCAGTCAACCAAAAACGCTAAAACATCATCTATTTTTGCACCTTCTCCATTCAGCCCAGAACAAGTGCGAGGTGGTGCAACGAACTCTGGCACCCCTCAAGCTCAGGAACCAATAGCCCAACCTCCCCCTCCAGTAACTCCTTACAATGCTGCCGACGAGCCTGCGCCTGCGCACACCTTTTTTACGCCTGTGTTCCAGGCAGCGTTGAAGAATAGCCTCAATATAGCCACACAGACAACTACTGAAATTCGGAATTTAACTGCTGGTGGACTATTTCCATCTGATAAAGATCTGTCCAAACTTTTACAAGATGCAGAGCTCTTGACAAAGTTTCAAGCTACGGATACCAGGACAATTGCTGTGTTGGGTGACTCTGGAGAAGGTAATTGTGATCTTCGGTAGTATATGGACTGGCTTCATCTAATTATCATGAAACAGGAAAGAGTAGCTTGATTAATTCACTTCTCCATTTCCCCGATGTTGCTCAAACGGTATGCCGTCCCAACAATCTTTTTAGAATCAGTGCTGATATGAAATGAGGATCGCAGGGCGATATTGGTTCCGCATGCACATCAGTGGTGACTGAATATCGACAAAAGAAGGCGAATAATGTGGCTCCCATCGTGATAGAAGTTGAATACCTATCAGAATCTGGGATTAAGGAGATTATCCGTGAACTGTTATGGAGCTATAGACGGCTTTATTTGCCAGGCGTGGAGTCTGACGAGACTTCGGAGCAAGACTATGCCAAGTACACGCGGGAGTCAGAGCACGCTTGGTCTGCGCTGAAGGCTGCATTCGGTCACAAAAGGCAATTCACTGCGCACTTTGCCCAAGACATGTCCGAGGGTGCCTCAGACAGAATATTTAATCAGCTCGTCGAGTGGGCCAAGGAAATTGAATGGCCAACAGGGGGAACGGAAGGATTCTGGACAACAACCGCTAAAACGGCAGAAGAATGTGTCGAGCATGCAAAGATGTTTATGCAAGATAAATATTGGCCATTTACCAAGATAATCAGGTCAGTAGCACTCTTCTATACCGGAATAAAGAATACTGACGAAGCCGGCTCATAGAGTATACCTTGACTCGCCGGTGCTGAAGACCGGCGTGGTCCTCGCAGACTTGCCAGGTAAGATGCGATCAATTCGAGGCAATATTTAGCTGATAAAAATGAATGCATAAAGGCTTGCAAGATACAAATTTGGCCCGAGTCCGCGCAACGCAAGATTATCTGATCAAGTGCGACAACATCTTCATTGTCGCAAAAATTTCTAGAGCCATCACTGACCAATCACTCAAATCGTCACTCTTCTATGTCTTGTCGCGCCACGTTCCCATGGAGTGGGAGCAGTCCGGGGCCCAAAATTTTAAAATCGCCGTTGTTTGCACAAAGTCGGAGGTATGTTGCGACCAGTCAGGATATTTTCCATGTCATCTAACTTGTGCTTTAGGACCTGAATCTTAAAGCAGCCAGAACTGAGTTTTGTGGTCCCACAAGACGCATCAAACCTGCAGCGATGGCACAGCTTGACAAGGAGATAGAGGAAGCAAAGTCTGCAGGGGATAGAGACAGGAAGAAGAGGGCGAAAAAGAAGTACACCGCCATTCACTCATGCACAATGAGCACAGCAACTGACTTGATCGCAGGCAAGAGCTTCTCCTGATTGAGGCGAGGAATAACCATGTCAAGGAAAACCTCAAACGTGTTTACTCCTCAGAGATGGAAGGCAAGTCGCTTGAAGTTTTCTGCGTGTCTAACAAATGGTACGAAAAATACTGCCCCAAGGGGAAAACAGAGTTTGTCCAGGCAAGCGGTGTCCCGGAGCTTCGCCGCTTCTGCCACACCATTACTGCAGACGCGCAATTGAGTGAAGCCAAGCACTTCTTGAAGTCAAAGCTGTCAACTCTTCTCAACTCCCTTGACATCTGGGCAAGTAGCGCCCAGAGTGCATCAGCGGCGCAAGCTGTAAAATTTAATGAGTCCATTTATGAAGATTTTAAGACGGCCAAAAGCGAGGTCAGTAGTGTACCAGTGAAATCGAGATGCCTGAGACTAACGACCCGATAAGATAATGCCACTGGTCGCAGAGTTTCGAAGCGGTTTTAGCGATTGCTTTCAGGACCAAATCATTAAATGTTTTGGTAAATCACGACACATAACTTGCCATTGCGTAGCCCATCTTCTGACACAAAATTCTTAACAGCACAGAGAGAACAAAAGTGGGACGAAGCTGCTGCGGACGAGGGTCGGAAATGGCACTCTGTGAGTTTTCCAAGTCTTTCCGTCAACAAGAAGTATGAAATTCTAACATGACTAAAATAGTGGCACTGGAGTAATAACCCCGTTGAGAAACCCCAATTTTTGAGGGCCACAGTTACTGACCAAGATAACACAGCTCAGTACAATGCATGGTGCCTAAACAATGGCAACCACGAAACTCTGAAACGAGGACGCGAAGATTGGAATGCCAAGATCATATGGAAAATGCGCATGGAATTGGAATTCGCGTGGGATCTAGTGCTCGAAGAAGTCCCCGAAGCCTTTGAGGTCATGCTTGACGGAGTAAAGGGAGTTTTGGACGAGTTCAGAACTAGAGTTCAAGGTATGTTCGCACTGAGTAGTATCAAAGGAATGTCTTTACTGATATGCCCACAATTAGTTGTTGCTGCATCCGAATATGTTTCTCGGCTGGTCAGTGGAATTGACTCTCAGATGGAAAGTATCGAATACAAGATGCAAAGAGAACAAGCCCGTTTTTTGACCGAAGTAAAGTAAGTTCATAGAAACCTCGCGTCTCACTTCGTTTTGTTGTGTGGTTTGCCTCAGTGTGAGAGCTGATTTGCTGACACATGGAATAGATCCATCCGCAGATATGCTTCGGACTCCAACTGCACATCTTACATACTCAAGGATATGCTGCCATCCTATCGCTCAGCGGCCGGCCAAAGCGGTAAGTGTTTCAGGTTTTTGGCTACCCGAAGTGGGTCAACCGTTGCTTTTGTGACGGGGCTACTTCAGTTCGACATGCCATGGAACTCACTAACCTGATGCTTTTTGATAGGATCTGGCAAGGCGGCACGTCAACGAAGCATTGTTCAAGGGCACATTGAAGGCGAGACAATTTTCCCTCAACTGGCGATAGCTATATCTACAAGCATGAACGGTCTCCTGGCTGCGAGCGAGGATATATTGCGTGAGATAGTCAGCGCCGCTTTAGCTAGCATCAAGCGAGATTTAGATATGGTTTTCAGATCTCAGGCTGGGCTTGGCAAAAGATCAGCAGCCGATGAAAAGAAGAAGGAAGCTCAGCTCACGCAGTTTGCGAGCGTCGTGGCCAGGCTGAAGGCAAGGCACAGCCATCTCATGGGTAGTATTGAGTGAACTATCGTCAAAAAATTGAATTATCCTCAATTATTTATAAGCGATAGGTTTGCAATAAAACTTCAAGTGGGTTTCACAACTTGACTTTTTCTTTTTCTTCAAGCTTGTATGTTCGCGGACATTGGCGTACCATGTGCTCCAAGTGGACGACTTGATAAGGATTGGGCAGTGTGTGGCGGAGCACCCGCCACGGCGAGCCGTGGCTCACTTAGTATCAAAGACCATCAAACCCCAAAAGGTTTGGCTACTGCTGTGGTATACCCCTTGCAATTTCTTTTTGGAATGGACCTCGGGATCATTTGTTTGATGTAAGGCAGAAAAACGGGCTTCGTGGAAATTCCCTGCACGGTGATCCGAGATCAGGTGTCAATAAATCGACGTGAACTGAACACTGGCATCTTGCTATTGATGCAAGTAAAATTCCGTCAATGATGAAAATGCCCCCGGCCATCTTGGGTCAGCTCGTATTCCGAATGCGTCTCTTTTGTTAGTCAAGGTGTCTTGGCCAGTGACAGGCTGAGGCCTCCAGTTATAGCGCAATGTGGCTGTGGCTGTGATGGTTGGTGGCTTCATTGGCGTCATTCTCAACGGCGCCAGGCTTCTGCTAACACAACCTGAGCACTATGAAGGAGAAGAGTGAAACAAATGCGGGGTAGGTGTTAGTACAATTATTTATCTGTGCGCTCTCCCCATACCCATCCTACAATTTCATTGACACCCACTGTCACCGTTTCACCGTTGTAGCTGTCGTCCTCCACTGAACAGCATCGCTCCCAACAGGGGCATTGATGCCGGAATTATGCTCCGATCTTCGGCCTATGATTCGCTGAATCCAAAGTCCTCTCAGATCCGACTACTCCATCTATTGCCGTTGGGAACAACACACCCCCAGTCAGATGATCCTTGGTACAAATGCCTGGATATTAGGTGCACTTTCACAACCGTCACTCTCGATGCCGCCCCAGCGTATGAAGCATTGTCATATACCTGGGGTGAAGGTGATCCCACGGTCAAAATCCGTCTCAATGGCCGAAAGTCTTTCATCCGGCCCCATCTAGCCCTCGCTCTGGCCGCCCTGCGCACCTCGGAGCCTCGTGTGCTCTGGATTGACGCTCTGTGCATCAATCAAGAAAACGTCAAGGAGCGAAATCATCAGGTCGGCTTAATGGGCAACATCTACCGCCAAGCAGACCGAGTTTTGGTCTGGCTTGGGCGGCCCAGCTCGAAATGGGACTCGTCAGTCGCCGGGGCCCTTGCAATGGCAAACAGAATTGGCGAGTTTCCTCCACAACGGAAACTCCCACCGCCACCACCGGAACCAAGCGTCCTCCACGAATCCGAGTTTGATGAATGGATTGAGCATTGGAAAAAGAAGGATACCAGCCAAACTCAGAAGCAAAGTTCGTTTGACTTAGATAGCTTTGATGGTTCAGATGAATGCAGCGAACCGGAGGATCCCGAGAAGCCTGATGCTGAAATGGTACCCGATGGCCCCCAGCTGTGGGAAAGACTCAACCAGTGGTCAGGTATGAAGTCTCTCCATAGCGTTTATGAAATTCGGAGACAGAGACTTCCGGACATGTTCGCGGAGCTAAAAGAATTCAGACCATTAATCTCACCAAAAGAGCAAGAATTGCAGAAGCTTGAAGAACTCCAAGCCCAACAACGAGAAACCTGGGAAGGCTTGGGAAAGTTGGCATCAAGGAAGCAAATCGAGTGGGATAAAGCTATGGGACGACTGACACAAGACTTCAGAGACGAACAAGATCAAAAGATACAACAGCTTCGCAGATTAGATGAGTGGGCGCGGTTAGAGACACTGAGGTCTCAAAGTGCTCGCCCTCTCGTACAGCGTTTAGTGCAGAAGGATTACCCAGAACTAGCCGATCTGACTAGATTGAGCAGCCGCAGTTCAGACCCTATGGGCCTGTTGCAGTGGTTCATTGTCAAGAACAAAGAAAGGCTTAGCAAGGAATTTGCACACATGGAACAACCCATCAGGGAGGCCTGGGAAAGCCTCCTCACAAGGTTTCAGCAAATTGACGAAGATTTGCGACGAGACCATGGGGATTTTAAGGACAGGGTTAACCAACTGGTACAGCTAGAAGGCAGTCAAGAAGAAAGGGCTCTGGCATTTTTCGAATCTCAATTCACGCAATTGCAGAGCCAGGCTAACAGCTGGGACAACGAACAACACACTGAACTGGGCAAGTTGGGTGATTTACCGAAACTGGCATTCAAACAGCACGAGTTGATCCAGAATGCGATAACATGCCAAATACAGAGCCTGCAAAGTTTGCAGGAACAGCAGCAAGCAGAACAAGCGCTGGCGAGGTCTCTTCATGTCAGCTCTGCTTCTTTGCTGTCTGAAGAGGAGTGCAACTCACTTAATGAGGCAAAAAGTGCGAAGTGGACAACGCTCAAGCAACGATTTGCGTTGCAGCATACACTATTGAAGCGATGGGGAATGAAAACCGCCCTTCAACAATACGAGAACTGGCAGCTAAGGCTATATGACATGGAGAGGCGGCTCCCCACTGTCGCAGCAACTCAGGAGGAATGCCTGGTCGCTCAATCAGATTGGGTCCAGTTCTGGCTCGACTTGAGACAACACGAGACGAAAAAATGGGAGAGTGTAGTCTTTCATCAGGACAAGACAACGCATGGACTTCCAAACATCGACTTGCTCAGCCTGGAAGGAATTCTCCATTTGCCCTATTGGAGGCGGCTATGGATAGTCCAGGAAGTGCTTCTAGCAAAAGAATTAATCTTTTGCTTTGGTGACGACGTGAAGACTACCTGCGATTGGGAGGTATTAACGAGATGTGTTCGCTCCCTGGACCGCATTCCTGACGTTTGGCAACTGAGCCCAGCTATCAGGGCGCCCATAGACAACATTAATCAGGCCTTTCCTCTTCAGCTCGATAGGCTGCGCACCGCTCAGTCTGGAGAGCACCATAAACACTGGCCATTGGACAGCCTGGTAGACATTACCAGAAACTCCCTATGCAGGGATCCGCGCGATAAGGTTTACGGTATTCTTGGTCTTGCCGATGATTTTCGACCTCAGGATTTCGATATTAGCTATGAAAAGGCACTCGAGAATGTCTATCAAGATGCGATCCGGTGGTATCACTCAAATCATGATCATAAGGAGACTTCTGTCGGTCTCGTCAGATTCAGCCAGCTATTACAGCAATCGTTCCAGGGCCATTGCGATGCACCATCTCCAAACAACAGTGCGTCTGGACCATGTCTTGACGAGGGCATCTTGTCGATGTCTACTGAGGCATTTCACACTGAGGGGACGCTCGGGGGATCTATTCTTCCCATTCACAAACTTCTAGACGATCGAGACCTGATCCAAGTGTGTCAGCGGGATTGGATCTCAACTGTCACCATGTACCTCGACAACATGGGACATTCTGAATCGGAAGCTGCCATTGAGGAGCAACTAGTATACCTAGATTCAATCACCACGCCTCCCTCAATGCCTGCAAGCTCTTCGACCTACGCTATTCCAGAAGGATCGGCACAGAGCAAGCCAGCTCCGTGCCCCACCTTGTTGTGCAAGAAAACACAACAGACAACAGAATATTTCATCGCCAGTCAGGGGAGATTCGGGATTTCATCTATCAGCGCTAGAGAAGGTGATGTTTTGTGTGTTTTCCCACATTCGCACATAGGCTTAATTCTCCGCCCGATAGAAAGTGGGTACACCTTGGTCAGCAAGGCAATATTGTCTTCCATCGCTGTAGGAACCACAGCGGATGTTGACCCTCCCCAGATAGATTTAGACAGCTCCACGAGCACCCTGGTAGATCAAGCTGAGCAAGACAGTCCCTCGGCTGTTCGTGTGGTCCTGGATGCAGCATCACTTCAACGGCTCACGGTGCCTTTGGATCTAAGCACGAAGCACCAGGACCGACTTTCCTTGGACATTCAAGAAGCCGCCTTTGGATGGCACGAGTTTACAAGTTCCGGCATAGATGTGGGCCCCAATCCCGTCTACTTGCGAGCAAAAACGAGTGAATTCCCAGTTGCAAGAAGCACAACGGCAACGAAACAAACTCGCATGCCGATCAGGATCACCAACCTTGTCAACCGTCTAGATGCCCAATTCAAGGATCGCCCCTGGGCTGCTGATGAAATGTGGAGACGCATCAACTTGAATATCAGTGGTGCATACCCGACACTTCAGAGTACGCCAGTACCTGGACCAGAGGTTACTTCCCTATCCACTGATTATCCAGGAATCGGCTTTGTGACAAGTTCGTTTGGTTTTGGCACCAGTCGCCCGAAGCTGGTGAAAGTAAAAAATGCTCTTAATTCTCTTAAATTACGGATAACGACGTAGATTGTTTAATATTTGAATCTCAAAATCTTTTCGCACTCCCTCGCTTGTTTGACAGCGGACAACTAACTGAGCGCAGTGCAGCTTCACGTTCGGTAATTACATAATTATCATAAATAAAAGTGTTATTAAAATGCTACCTTGTTGTTTCAGTCCGCCAATCTTAATTATAGCCCAACAATGAAGTTCAAAGTCCTTCGTGCCCTAGGAGTCCTTGGCCAGTGTTCACCCATCCAAGATCTACTTGATCCAGATACCGACAGGGGTGGACTGACTGCAGACATAGTCGGTGGGGCCGTTGCCACCAGCACGGCAAGTAGTGGGAACGGCGCCAGACCCAGTAATCTTGCCACTGCATTACATTCGTCAGTAAAAAATGCTACATCCATACGAAGAATCTAACATCAACTTACCCGTCCTTGAAGTGGCGGCTGAACTTGAGAGCAAACTCGGAGCCCTCCTCGGTGCTGGGGAGCAGCTGGAAGAAGTAGGTGCTGCCACCCTGACACTGAATGGGCTGGGATGGGAACGTGGGGTTGGAGGCTTCGCAGTGGTAATCCTGAATGTCGAAGGAGACGCTCTGGATGGTGGTGCCTCCGATCCCAGACCACTTGCGAACGACAAAGTTGCTCACCCAGACATCCTCCTTGGGGTGAGTGGTGGCAGCTGGGGCAGCGGCGGCGCTGGCAGCGAAGAGAGCAGTAATGGCGGTAAAGGCACGCATGTTGCAGGTTTTTTTTTTTTTTGTGGTGCTTTGGATTGCTGTTTGAAGAGTTGAGAAGTTGTTGTTGATGGTTGTGTGTTGGGAAGGCTGGTGAGAATGAGATAGACGTCTGACGAGCGGGAGAACCGTCAAAGCTTTATACCCAAAAGTCGGAGTGATGACTCTCTCCTACATTTCGTATTCCCAGCTACGCCGTGATTCCAGTGATGCTCCGAAGACACCAAGCGTGGTGATCTACACGAACCGACAGCCTAGCTCAGCCTGAAAGTCACTGATCCTTCCAGAAACAAGGTGCCTGGTCAGTGTCCGACCAGTCAAGACGCAAGGAGCTGGGCCCAACACCCCAATGGGGCAACTAGACGAGGCTCAATACGAGGAGGTGAAGCCACGAAACGGGGGAGGCGGCGGAGGATCGGTACTACCGGCTATAATTAGATGCGCCACCGGCACTTTGTTTTACGATTTTCGCATACACGAAGTATTGCCGACGGATCCAGGCTCGACCTAGCCTTTGGCACGCTGCTTCTTGCCACTCCTTTCCATGAACACCATGTTCAAGCATAAGGATAAACAGACTCTTCGATTTCGTAAGGATCAGTCATCGTCAAGCGCTGACAGAAGCACCCGTCCATGGAACTAACAGGGACCATTTTGTCTTTTGGCCATGTTAGTCAGCGCCGTGTGATCCACAAATCAGTCATTTTTCTAGAAATTTAGTCTTTGCGCATGGAATCCTTCCAAGGTTACGTTACGTGGAAAGTTGGTGGTATTTTCCCAGTTTCAGATGTCACCTGCTGAACGAACTAGTTCTCCCTCTCTTTGCTGTTAGTCATGTCTTGGTCAGTTGGTGTTGGGGCTGAATCAGCGTGAGTAATCCGGACTATCATTATTCCGTGCTTCTCACGTTGTGCAGCCAATGACAGTGTGAATTTCCACCCAGCTTCCCTGTTGCACTAGCCTGAAATGGCCTAGTGGCTGGAAATGAGACAGTTACGCCCAGCCATTTTCAGATCGCTTGCTTGTCGAACCTGTTTTCTAGATGCTACAGGGTAGCTCAACATTCATGGACTTCTTTTCCTGAAATCCAATGGCGTCAAAAGAATGCTCTTTGCTGAGATAAAGCATGCGGACCGTCAAGGAAGTCGGATACTGTGAGGCTTTTCTGTCGCAAAAGAATTTCTAAATTTGATGAAATGGTGATCTATTCAAGCATAAAGAACTGCGAAGTCTGTAGCGATGAAATCGCGACATGGTAGGCGATAAGTTTGCATGATGGGACATCATCGACCTGATCAATGCCAAGTCCTACAACGGAGCGATAAACGAAGCAGCTGAGCCAGATTACTCTCACATTACAATTCAAGCTATCAATTTCAGTAAGACTGTCTGCTAAACAACTACTTTGCCCCCAACCTTCCTCACACTGACCTCCAAGCTTGTCCGGTCGACGTCGCTAAGCGAACAGCTGATTGATCTCCTCTGTCGTCATGTCATCAAAACGGCGCTGAACGCCTCCCAGAACAATCTTGAGGACCCCCCCAGTCGTCAGAGGCATGCCTTTAGTGGTGTCCACGATGTCGCGTACTCCCTCCTTCTCCAGGTCGTCGTCTAGCTCCTGAAGCGCAGCACTGGCCCCCGCGTCGTTTCCGACCTGGAAGAACTGGATACCCACCTGGTGGCGCGGCGCTTTAAGTCGGTCAAGAGTGGCAGCGGCCTTCTTAATGACCTTTCTAGGAGAATCGGTAGGGATACCGTCGGTGAAAACAATGATGTTGAGCGGTCTCAGCTTCTTGTGGCCTTTAGTCGTCATTTCGCGAAGGTAGGGGGACAAGATGCTGTTGAGACACGAGCCAGTCGGCGTCATGCCCCAGGGCGTCACCGCCGAGAAGAGGTGATGGACCTGTTCGGCGTTTTGTATGTTCGTATAGCCTGTACCTTTGGTATTGAAGCCTGGTACAAACCCTGACTCGTGGTTCAGGAAATAGACATCAATACCGTCTGGATCGCGGGACACACAGATCGGAGTGATTGTGGCAAGTATATTCCGTACCTCGTTCCATCGGCTTCCCAGCATGGATCCCGAGTGATCGATGACGAAGATTGTGTCGAACAGCGCTAGGTGGGCATAAGGGTCTTCTGTTGAGGAACTCTCTTGGGCTTGGCGCGAACTCGGTGTGCGGCCGTTAGCGTGTATTGCGTCGCCCAAAACCGATGAGTATGCGGGAGGAGGGCCGGTAGAGGTCCCTGATTTGAAGGGTCAGTGGATTTCTGGATTCGGACCATGTAAAGTAGGAATCACGTACCTTTCCTAGATTCACTCTTAAATTTGACCATCTTCCTCCCTCTTACGGCTGATCGCTTGGTGGATGGCGCAGATTGGGTGGGTGTTGTTGGTGGATGAGCTGCAATGGTTGAGGTGTGGGCGCGTTTTCTCGAATGATTCTGACCCATAGCAGGCGAGTGCTGTTGCGAAGGCGGCTGATGCGGTCGCTGATGTTAGAACCCAGCGTCTAATGTCAAGTTTTCGCGGAGGGACGATGGTGCGTTGATGGACACAGTTATTAAAAGTGGAGGTGCAAGTTCTCGCCTCTTGACGAGAAGGTCTTCTTTTTATTTGTGTTTGCGTCATGGTTGCTGTGGATTCATCTCCGAAGTGATGGTTCTGCCAACATTGGTCCTTCCCCATCTAGCTTTCATGTGACCTCGACATTTGACCTTGGGGTCTGTCTTCAGCTATGCAACCCCAAAAGCAAATAGCTTGGTCACCGTGAGGGCTGGGCGAGAAAAAAGTCTCTGTCTTCACTTGAGTTCTTGCACGCCATGAGAAAAACGGAGTGTCTTGCATCGCCTCGAGGCAACAATTGTGATACAGTGCATGAATGTTGCGCGACGACATGTAAAGAATCACCCGACAGTCGTACAGAAGCACTTCTGCTACAGCATTGCATTCGGGTGACTAGTATGGAACTCATTGAAAACTTACAATTTGGTTAGGCCATGACTTGAAAGTCTAATGAGGAATATTAAGACTAAGCTTCCCAGTATTTGGGGGGCTGCCGAAACACATTAGTGAATTCATTACTAGCTGGCTGGGAGTGCTTAGCAAGGGAGCATAGGACAGGCTAATGGAGCCTGTTGATCCTTACATTGTACTAAGCAAGGAGCGGTGCAGGCCTGGTTTTACAAAGGGCAAGTCTCGCGGCAAGGTTCACTCGCGTTTCGAAATAGTAATTGGATTTGATGATGATTTGACCTCACTAAAGCTCCTCTGTACGGTAGCACCGCTGAAAGTAAATGCAATGCTACGTATATTACTACAGCTCTCTTCGCTGATCCATTCATCTTTTACGATGCAGTTGCTCGATGAACAAGACATGTTCGAAATTCTACCCGACACTGACCCGTCGTTAATACACAAGAGGACAGATAGTCTTGTGAAGTCTACGTTTATTGCGTTACGATAGTCGCAACCTTTTTGCAGTTGATATGATCACAATGATGGTGAAGAGAGGTCCGTCACTTTCAAGGCTGGAGTGATGGAGGTTTGGTGGGTTTGATACGAATTGTATAGAGGGTTGCCTACAGACAATATCTAGTTCCAAATGAAGCCCATAGGGGTGTGGTGTGACCCCTGTATGTGGCGTCCAGGAATATTCGACTATTCTGGTTAGAGCGTGGTCCACCACTGCTTTTCCCACTTGATGTACTGTGATAATAACACTGCCGCTATCTCTGTGGCCGTGTTGCATCGGGCTGTGCACAGCAAAATGATTGGCTAAAGTCGCAGCGCTGACTGGTCGCCTGAAGCGAACCGAGCGGGGATTTCGCATCACCATTTCCCATCTTGCTGGTGCAAAAGCATTCGCTCATCCTCTACGATACTTCAAACAGTCGCGACTTGTAGATACCGAGCAGGCTGAGGCCATCTTTTCCTGCCCCCGCGGTGTCGCCACTTGGGTGCTTTGGTACGAATCGAATCCGCAGCCGGCGAAAGGAGTCTGCCGTCATCTCACAAACCTTTTCTTGGCCTCGGACAATATCGCGGCATCGCGAGAACGCACCGTGCAGATTCCTAAAGGTTGACAACATTCATCGAGCGCCATGACAACTCGCATGCCCATATCCGAGAATGAGTTGCGATTCCACTTTTCGGACGAGCTCTTAGGCCGAGATTTTGGAAGCTCCTTCAGGCCAAAACTGCCACTACATCTGGTCGGAACGTTATATAGCACTGAAAAAATTAAAAGTTGGACAAAGAAGCTTTCTAGTCGTATAGCTGACTCCATTGTGGGAATTCCACGCCAAGAGGGTGCGTTGGACATGGGAAATGAAATGTATTTGCACGAAAGCTTGGACAGGATCATTTCAGAACTAAAGGAGAAGGTTGGAGATCGAGACTACGTCTTTTTCGCTGATGTCTCCAAAACCATGCGCGACCACAGGATTGAAATACATGAGGCTTTTGAAGCGCTAGTCTATATCGCAAAGCGGGTTGGCGCAGACAGAATGGAACTCTTCCTATCATCCAACCCCGAAAAAGGTTTTCATGAGCGCAACGTCAAGAAACTTGTCGGTCACCTGATGAAGCAGGCTTGGGATGAGAAAACCTTTGGCGATGAATTCGAGAAGTTTGCAAAAGGGACTATTATGCCTCGGTTACAAGAGAGGAAGGGTCGGCTTGTTATTCCAAGCAAGAGTCGGAAACCCTTTACTCTATTTGTGCTTACAGATGGCCAGTGGGAAAGCGATGTCGAAGGTGCCATGCGTATCCGCAGTCAGATGCAACAGATCCTGCAACGGATATATGCACAAGGTTTCGACCAGAAGCGCATCTCAATACAGTTCATTTGGTTTGGAGACAGATACATGGATAGTCTCCACTCTCTAAGGAGTAATATTGTTGACATAAACACCGTCTCTGCAGACATATACGATATCTTTTCTGTTCAAAGCGATCTGGGTATATTTGGAGAGCAAGTCAAACCCGAGCTAGCGATTGACCCATCACCTGCACTGAATCGGGTTGACATCGGTCCAGTACCCGACCCATGGGTTCTTCCTCCGCTCTTGGTTGAACACGAGACTATGTTTGGCCATAATTCTAACAGTCGACCGTTGGAACAATCAACAAAAACGAACAATGATGGGGATTTGAAAGAGTTGAACAAGACGAGATCCAGGCACTGGACTTGCGCATTGGAACTAGGAAACGTTCTGGCGATCAATCTAAAGTCACTGAACATGGATAAACCTACTAAAAATCAAGTTCTAGAGGTATTGCCAGGATTGTTAGAAGGCTTTCTCTTCAAGGTCGGATACCGTGATTCCCAAAGTTCGCAAAAGTATCAAAATGTCACGATATTTTTGCTCAATCATCGAAGGTAAATAAATATGTTACTATGTCTACAAATCCGCCTGCTTTAGTAGTCACCGCAAGTTTTCGACCTCGTTTGCTAACTATTTCTTATTATAGTGAGATTGCGGCGGTTGTGCGCTCGAAATTGGACCAAGAAGGTGTCAAAGAAGCGGATCTTGGAAATTCTGGAGATTCTCAATGGGAAACGCGCATGTACCATTGGTTAGCCCAAAAACAACCGTATCAGCCACAACACCAGCAAGAGGAAGGGTAAATGGAACATTCCCGTGAGAGAAAAGGCTTCAGCTAAACAACCACAGCGCGACCCAGTCAATCGAGCCCGAAGACCAGGATAGCAAACTTGAAGATGAAAAGTGGTTAGATGATTGGAAAGAGTACATGCTGAATAACACTCACTTCAAATGGCTTGTCTCAAGCCTCCGGAATGAACGTGAGCTCACAATTATGAAGCCATATGCAGTTCGGGCCATTGGGCGTACTGTACTGTTCTCTTTTGCCTTGCCTTGGCAAATCGATAGCAAAGCACTTTGTGAGAATTACAGCGCCAGGCTTGAGTTGGATTGGGACGTTCTTCATTTCTTCGAGACACAAGAGTATACGGAACCGCCACACGAGGTTCTTGAGGACGTGGTGACGCTCACTGGACTATGTTCGGACGCACAAGCAGTAACTTGCGTTCAATACATGCGTCAAACTTGGCCTCTGACAGGGGATATTGCACTTCAGCTAATCAAATTGGTTTTGAAAAATGGAGCAGAACAATCGTGTTAGTAAGACATGGGATTCTCATGCGCTCAATGATTACTAAAATTTCACACAGGCGAACTGCCAGATGGCACGAGGCTCAAAGGTCGGATAAGAGGCCCGAAATTCATAGTGGAAGCTGTCGGCGTCGCGGCTTCAATCAGCGAAACTGCGGAACAGCTTGGCTGGCTGGGGCTGCCTTGAGGACCTCGCCACGTGAGAACGGGCTTGTGTACTGCACACCCGAGATCCGTCAGATATCTTTGATCAACATGGTTTGGGGTATTCGTTTCACGCTGGAAGAAATCCCACATACTCAAGCACCGGCTAACGGCGAATGTTGGCACAATATTTTCAAGAATCCAGTCATCGTGATGGGATATCCTATTCCTCGGAGAGCCATCTGTGATACAGGCCTGCAGATACCTCTAAATATGATGGCTAAATTGGCTCAGTCTGACCGGCTTGATAATTTCCATGGTAAAGTCTACATCAAAGGCTTTTCGACCTTACTTGTACCCGTGAAGAGAACTGAAGATATTATTCTTTGGCATCTAATGTACAAGACAGATGGTAGTCATATTTCTTTCCTGGATGATTCTGTGGAGCAAGAAGATGAGCTTTGTCGTCTACCTTTGCAAAACTTCCGACACGTACTTGGGTGGTGTACCGAGGCCAACTTCTACGGCGGTAAGAACCAGCCCACTAATTACTTTTCTTCGACTCATCACTGACGGAAATTCTCCTACAGCCTCGGGTTTAGCAAAGCACCCCGTAACCCATTCCAGGCTCGGTCGACCAATCGCAACAGGAGCGCTTTTTGGAACGTCGATTTCCTCTGGCAGAGTTATTACAGGAAGCTCATCGTTCCGCCTCGGCATAAAAGACCAAGGGATTCATCTATCGCGGTGTGGACATGTCACACAACTTCGATGGATTTTTCGCAAGTTTGTGCTGTTGTGGGATGAGGGGGAAAAGCGAGGCTGGCTAGTAAATGGAGCGAGTGCCCTGCTCCAATTGGTACTGGCATCCTTGAAACACGACCAGGAAGGCCCATTTTCGGAAGTAATCCTTTTCAACGGCGATGAGCTACAACAATCAAACACACCCTTCACTACCAAGTCCGCGATTAGTGTTCTTGTCAATGATGACAATCGTGCCCTTCGACTCTACCGAGATGACGCTGGCTATCATCTCTTCAAGGATAGGATTGATCATTTTTACAATATCCTCGAAAAGTTGATCGAACACCAAGATTTCGTTGCAGGAGAACACGGAAGAAATTTGAGTCGCCTGTCTCGGGGGCAGCTTGAAGGTTGGGACTTTCAAGAAATAGCGAAACTGAATGACAGAATTGACCCCTACGTGGCGAACATAGACACGAAAGGGAAGAGCTGGGTAGATTTCACAAGGGCTGTGAAAGCTGTCACATTGGTTGGGAGGGGCTTTGGCGATATAATCCAGCCAAATCGCACAAACCTATGTGAGCAATGGGCTAAGGTACCAACTCAGCAATATTATATCGCTAGTTGCATGTCTGATTTGCGGGACATTCTTCAGGAGGATGGCTATCAAAACGATGGCCATATTCGCCTCGGTGAAACTACAATATGGCATTCTCCAACAAACATGTTCGAGCCTTGCCAACATGGAGGCACTTCGGCGAAGCATCATTGCGAACCAGTGCAAACATTGTTTCCATCTGAACTCGCACAATCATTGCAGCCTAGCCTTCACCCGGTTCCCCAAGACGATAAAGGGGCGATTATATTTGGGCATAATACGCATTTCCCATGGGCTTGGGAAGACACGGGGCCACCAGTGAAAGTGATGAGTGAAGAGGCATTGCCTCTGCCCCCGCCAGCTGAGGCAGATTCAGAATCAAACGGGGACAGTGATATTGCCCTGAGCCTGGAGTCCTTGAGGATGAGGGATCATGCATTATCCTGGTCAGGGACGAGCTCTCGCGTAACAAGTCCTTCAATTGGCTTACATAAGAACGATGTGAAAGAGATCAGAGTATACCCCGATTCTTCTACGGCGTATAGAAGAAGCGACTATACTGTGGGTATAATCTGCGCATTGCCGAAGGAGCTCGCGGCAGTACTCGCGCTCTTCGACATCAGGCATGACCGCCCAAAGGAACATGGGACTTACAATGACAGCAACCAGTATGAGTTTGGCATGATGGCACAACACATGGTGGTTGCGGCAGCTCTACCAGCTGGTGAGTACGGGACAAATTCAGCAGCATCTGTGGCGACAAATATGCATCGAAGTTTCCCAGCCCTCTCATTTTGTTTGGTGGTTGGCATCGGTGGCGGAGTGCCGACGAAGGACAACGACATCCGTCTTGGTGACGTGGTCGTCGGCACTCCCCAGAGCGGCTGGCCCAGCGTGATTCAATACGATCTCGGCAAAGAAAAAGGCTACACTGGATTTCAGAGAACCGGCACGTTGCACGACCCGCCTCGCTTCCTTCGCACGGCGATTAGCCACCTCATAGCCAACGAGCAGGCCTCGGATCTACTTGCCGGGCACCTGGACACCATCGCGCTGCGGAAGGGTATGTCCCGATACAGCTATCCGAATCAAGAAGAGGATGTTGTGCTTGAGAGTTGTTCGGCCTGTAGATCAAGTTGGAGAAGATGCGGCAACAAAGGCGCTCATACTCGAAAGCGACCTGCGCGCGAAACAAATGCGCCCGTCATCCACTACGGCCTCATAGCGTCGGGTAACCGAGTCATAAAAGATGCGGTCTTCCGCGACAAGTTGGCACAGAAGGATCCAGTTTTGTGCTTCGAAATGGAGGCCGCTGGCGTAATGAATGAGCTGGACTGCCTCGTGATCCGCGGCATTTGCGACTATTGTGACAAAAACAAGAACGACGCTTGGCAGGAATACGCAGCGGCGGCGGCAGCGTCATATGCAAAGGTTTATCTGAATGAGATATCCCCACGTAATTAAACCATGACCGAAGCAACAAATAGATGATACCAGGGGTACCTGGCTGCATAATACTACAATTATTGTTTGCGTCGATGTTCAAGTTCTGCTATGTGTGGTTTGAACCACTGACTTTTGAACAGTAATATGCCATCCTCGCCCCACATCTGAGTCTTTATTCCTGTCAGCGAGGTTTACCTGACTGCCATTGCACTCATCAACTCCTCCCGCATAGTCCGAAATCTCGGATCTACCATCAACTCCATAATTGCTGCTCTCAATATCATGTCCATTATCATTAGTTGCACGCTTGATAACGGTTGTAATCCCGAGCTGTGGCCCATCGTCGTCATCAAGCTCGAAGTTATCGGTCCCACCACGACTATAGGTCTCTTTTGGACGACTAATATTTGTATTCTGCCGTGTTCCGCCCGACGTGTTGTAGCTTTTTTCCGCGGAGCTACCAAAGAAGCTGCGAAAGAGTGGTCTCAACGTCGCCAGGCCCGATGCGGTAATACCCAAGCCGGTCTCGACAGTCGACCAGATGGCAACGTCCGTTGTAGCATAAAGAAAGTCATTGAAGTCGGTCAAGGTGCGGAGATAGGGTAGTCGAATAATGGTGGCGGTGGAAGCACTTGTCGGGTATTAGCTCGAGTCATCAGGAAATGGAATCATGGCAGGAGATATTACATGGTGCCCGCAGCAAGCACAAACATGACGGATATCTTCATCCTTCGGTTCATCTGTAATTTCGACACGAGAAACATGGGGAGGATGCTGTAAGTCCAGTCGGTCCAACAGCTGATGACTGAGTATGCAATAAAACATTTAGAAATTATCGTCGGATCCCAGCAATTTCCGGGTGGGGGGCTCTCGGTGTATTGAAGCCAAAACAAGGACGTGGGTCGGCATTGCAAGATAAAGAGCACAAAAAAGGTGAAGCTGTATAGTTCAGTGATCGCAGTGACAACCAAGATGATGACTTTGTGATATTTATGAGTGCAAAGCCGTAGTAAAAAGATGGCGATGCTCGCTTTAAGAGCCATATTGCTCAATACGTAAGTAATTTCACATGCCCACCACGGCTATTTCGTCAGCGGAGGGGTGATGAACATTAAAGGTCTTGTTGCTTACCTTCATCGCCTTGGGAATATTCCCAGGGCGGATGTTCTTGAGGTGCTGGCCAGAGCCATAATGCGCGCCAACAAGTGCGTTTGAGAGATATGCTGTAAAAAAAAACTTTGGAATATTAAAAAGAGAGCAAAAGAGGCCATTGACTAGCGGAACATACCTGAGCAATAACGGCAAGCCAGTCATCTGCCGCAAATGCCTTGATTACCCAACCCCGACAGTAGACTCTGAGAAGAGTTGAGATCCACGACAGAACCACAAAGGTCAAGTTTACGGCAGTGATCTGTGGTGCGCGACTTTCCGCTGCCATCGGGTAGGAAGGTTACGCTTGTGGATATGAATGGGCAAGAAACCATGTGACCGCCGTTGCGCGACATTTTACGAGGTAGAAACTGGTAGGTGTGCAGCTGGGTTTTCGTCCAACTTATGGGTTAGAATTCTTGTGGATCCGGATGAATAAGTGGGAGCGGCAACAATTACATGCACCAAGCCACGTCTCATTGATCAACGGCTGTTTTAGAGGTTGGTGTCGGATCATCTCTTCCGGTCTTGAGGACCCAAGTCATGTCTTTTGCTGTCATTGGGCATTATCGAAAATAAGACCAATCAGAGTTTGATCATCGGTAATTTAGAATTAGGCCACGACACATCTGGCGTCAAAACCTAGCGGAGGTGACTGAGTCTGACCTCTCCGCGTTCCTCAGAGTTCGACTCCGCTCAGAGGGGATAACGCGATCACCAATCACTTTACCACTAAGGAAACCAGTCGATTGATACAGCTGCTCAGCACAATGACAATTTGAGAGGTTTTGTTTCATGGATATTCGAAACCAAGGCAAATGAACGCGTCTGTCTATATTTACATTCGGTTGGACTGTTGTGCGAATCGAACTAAACTGAAATTAGTAGCCTTGCGGAGGCGGAGATGCAGCCCTAATACTATGATAATGCCACTAGCGCAAGGTGTGAACGAATGGCTTGGGAATAAGGATCTCGGATTCTGTGGCGTCATTCCTTCGCGATGCATCTCCATTCCAGCGGAGCCTTTCGACTCCAATGCAAATTCAATCATCCAAGTTCTTGTGGCCGCAATTCCGACACCGCAAAATGAACTGCGCATGATGAAAAAATCCAAACCAACTGTATAGCATACATGATCATCGCACCGTTTTCATATAAATAGGAACCCGAGTCGCAGGTTTGACTAAAAGGGCAAATAAAATGTTGTTTTTTTTACCCCAACCTTCCCTTTGGCCGCCCAATTTTCATTTCTTCCTTCCCGCTTCCTGGTTTCGCAATGACGCAACGTGGGAGCAATCTCATGAAGAAACGGGAGAAGAGGTGATCAAACAGGAGTGAAGCAGTCTTACATTGTGGCATTATTCTCCGGCTCGCACCGCTTGCCCCACAGTGGATCAAGCGCTTCATGTGGGGTTGGTTCGGTAAGCTAGCTTGGAAGTCATTCCATCCTGGAGCTGTCCGGAAGTCTCTGCATCATCGTCAAAGGCGAACGACACGGGCTCATGTTATTCAGCCATGCGGGACAGGCCTGCAATCTACACAGGTTTGACAGGTTCAACATTTCAGAATACAGTTGCTCCAAAGGCTGACCACTTGATATATGCGCCGGCGTTCACAGTTTGGGGGCCAGATAACACATATGTCTCAAATTATGGCGATATTTATTTCCATTCGCGCCAAATATTTAGGTCGACACGTGTGTGGGTTTCCATCCACCCAATCCCTAGAAAGTAGATGTCGCGTTGCCTAGAAAATCCAGTTTAATCAATAACTGCGAGTCGTAGCGTGTGAAAGCGCGTACCTGGTATTTTTTTTTTTTTTTTTGGCAAAGATTGCGATCTAGATAAATTCTATGTCCGTAGCACGAACAAATCTTGGATGAGAAAAAGGCGTTAGAATGACAGCACCAATGACCATAATAATAGTGGCGATGCCGAGCGGCATAATCAAGATCATAATGTCGAAGGATAACATGGCATAAAGCATTCAACTTTAAGGAGTTCTCAAACCCCCGAGGGTTTAATTGCCTAAGTTTCCAAACACTTCTCCAAACACCAACTTCAAATATGTGGGGACCTCCCCCGAAGTGCTACGAGCGCTTCTTCAACGTGCGACAAGATCAATAAGGATATCAAGAAGTCCAAATTGGAGCAATTTATTTCAGTCGGTATTATTTGAGTTGCTCGCAGAATAGAGTGATGTGGATAACACCAAGGCAGAGGGGTTTCCTGACATAGCTGGCAATTTTGATTTAAGTAGGGTGCTCAGTGGACACCAAGTTAGCAGAGGATTCGCAAGGCTGAATCCCTTGAGAAGGCAAACTCAAGCTTACCAGCAATGAACGGCTGATCTTGGACGCCGAGCGACACCCGGGGACCGAGCACCGCCCGCATCGTCCAATTTTGTTTCTCCTTGGTAGCTAATAAAAACCTTATTGGCGCACTCTCATTCCCCCACATTTGGGTGGTTGCCTGACGAGTAATAACATTGTATTGACAATGTGGGTCGAGATGGGAACCAGAATCAGCCAAACATACAGAAGCATGTCATCTTACATTCACGCAACAGCGTCAAATAGTGGAATAATGCAGACCGTTCTTCCCGGCTTGTGAGCCTGCAGTCAATGATGCGAATGGTTTACCACGATAGAAAATGAAGGAAGTTTTGATATAGACTCTGATGATGTTGATGATGGTCACGAACAAAGGCATTAATACTAATATTCGAATACGCGTAGTTATTTTTGCAGCGGTGTTGCGGTAATAGTACAGGCCCTTTCGAACTGCCACAGCACCAAGGCTTTATGTGGTGCGCGGATGACGAGATGTGAAGTGGCGGCGGCTGTGAGCGAAGTCCTACTAGTTTGTCAGAGGCGAATCAGCACTCGATCTTTCCTCTCAAAATAATGTTGTCTTAGAATAGGCCTTTGTATTGGCCTGTTAATGCCCCACAAGCACCTACGGAGTCATCCGCCAGCCCATCGCCAAGCTGCCGCTAGCATCGCAGAACTAGCAAAAACACTTAGTGACGATCATGAACCGAGAGGCAAGAAGTTCATTGGAATATTTATGTATATGTACAGAGCCAACGCGCAAATTAAACCAGCATCTAGGAAGTTCTCAACACTCTCTGTACCAATTTTCTCTCCTCCACTCCCGGTCCAAGCGCGGTTTCTGTGGCTGAACCACTGGATAAACCTGCGCGCAAGGTCTCGTTACCATCACCATTGCGACCAAAGCAAAGCCCGTTACCCAATCAATGCACACCGGCCGACCATCCTCATTACGGCCACGCTCGTGTCAGTTACTATATCCTTTCTATGGCGTTCAATCTTGACTGCGACCAAGCGCCAGGAGCAAACCAGGCAATACACACCACCAGCACATCATGGCAATCCAGAATGCGAGGTATGATGGAGGAGCCAATGCAAGGCCCGACTGTGTCCGAGTCTGTGCTGGTCACGCAGTCTAAGGACAATGCGCACATGGTCTCCCCCACCAACGTACTCGGACACTCAGGTCATGACAACCGTCTTTTAGCTTATCCGTTCTACAAGTTTAATCCCTGGATGCACTACAGCTGCGGGAAATACAAGTTAAGGCGCTCTTCAGATGTCAAGCAGCACCTTGGACGACGTCACATAGACCCAAAGACTGTGCCCAATTTGCCTCGCAGCCATAACAGTGACGAGCGACAAAAATGGTACTCTCTGTGGGCCGTTTTATTTCCAGCGCACCAGCCACCTCCATCGCCGTATGTCGAGCAAGGCCTCAGTGAGGCTATAGCCCTCCTGCGTAGCCACGCTGGGTCGTCTCTCTCCATAGGCCTACCTTCTTTGCTCCAATCGGTCAATATCCACGCGGACGCCAGCGTCATTCTTGTTTTGCAGAGCGGAATTGAACATCTTTTGTTTGAAGATGCATTGGCATCACAGTGCAACCGAGTGGACCCCAGCCACACCACAAGTGGCGCAGCAAGTGGTGTGGGTCCCCACCCTGACAATGTGTTAGAAGGAACCAGACTCGATGCTGACATCCCTCTCGCGCCGCAGTCCAGTACCCAAATCTGTTCGGGTACAATGCGAGATACCAGCACGACTGTGTCGCCGCGAATGCTGGACACACGCCACCTCACTCCGCAGCCACAGGTCATCTCAGAACATGAGCCACCCATCATCAACCAGGCTGCACCATGGTCGCCTCTCAACGCATCCGTCATGCAGGACCCATCTTTGACTTTTGACTTTTCCGACAGCATGGATTTCATGATCGGACCGTTCACCACAGCATATCCCGTCGACCAATGACTATCAATCGATCGGTCGGGATATTATCTTGCTAAGTTTACTCAATCTTGGCGCATCTTTGGTTTTAGGCGTCTTTCCCTGTCGACGCAAGGCTATCACATAGGAGCATATTTTAGGGAACGGGATTCTCACCTTCTTTATGTTCTCAATTTGTTCAATAAATTCCATCTTGCAGATAAGAACTTTGTCTGGTGACATGACAATTTGCAAAAATAAAAGCATCAGCTCTATCTTTCATTCGTAAGGCCCTGCCCCAAGACATCCATAATTCCTTTTGCTCCAGCTCTTTCAAATAGAGGCTGCAGCTGCTTGATATTCTCCAAAAACTCATTCTGTTTCTCGCGAGGAAAGGATGCCAGAGCAACAGAAATGCTCTTGACGGTGATTTCCGGATAATTGAGATACACAAGGTAGCCGTTGGCGTGGTAGCTCCGCAGACCCTCTCGGAGATGCATGCCGTAAAGATGGCTGCACTCGACCGCTTCCCTAGAAAAACTAGTGATCATGACGTGGTTGTACTGATTTCCATCGTCTGTTTGAAGAAGCGCGTGACCAACTTCCAGCCTCCCAACAGTCAGCCACGAGTTTTTTTGGAGTGCCGCCTGCGGATCAACTGCACGAAGGCCCGTCGTGGTGTAAAACACATGGCTGGCCGTGAAGAATACCTCATCGTCATTGATGCCATATAGGTGAACGAGCCCGCCCTTGGTCGGAGTTTTGACGACTTCGCTTGACCGAACCCCGTATTGCATGGGCTCCGCCCGCGTAAGCACGCCATCATCTTCTTCAAGACTTTCGATTGGCCTTTGTCCATCACGCGTCCAGACGAGGGTTCCAGGCTTCACACCACTCGCCTCACTCGACTCATCATCAGACATGCTCGCCATCTTTCTCCAGAGAGGCCTAGAAAATAAGAAAGACTGGGTTCGTGGTGAATGGTGTATTTGCAGCTGCCAGAGATGTGGGTGGTAGTTCTAACCAGCTGTAGAGCGCGCTTTCAATCATCCCGCATTGGGAGCAAGCCGCCACCGTCATTACGCTCGAACTTTATAGCTATCGTGGCTCTGTTGGGGGAGCGGACATCTTAGTGCTGAACTCTCTTATCTGTCTTGGGCTGGATTTCATCAAGTGGTAGAGTTGAGGCCTTGCCGTATCAAATTTAGGTTAGACTCGAGTATCCTTCTTTTGTCTGGATCAGATTTGAGATGTTCCACTGCTTCTGGTTTTCAGTTTGCATCGTTCCATTGGCCACTCTTTGAATTGCATGTCCTAGCGACTCTAGGGTAATGCATCATCGCCCTGCTCTCAAGGTTTGGACTATCCTGTCATAAAATATGCATTACCACGCATAAAAAAGCATGAGTTATTGGCAAAACTATTTGTCCCCTAATATGTTAGCCATGGTCAGCTATTTGTGCTGGCTGTGTCTGGTACTGGCTGGAGTAGTGAATGCGGAAGGTATGCGTTAGATGGACTAGTGCTGCACGAATTGTGAAGGCGTCGTGTGGACGATCATAGGTGGGTATATTTATGCACGAAAAAGAGGAGTCCGGCTTGAATCAAAGAGTTGGATGCCTGGCGAGATATCTAGATCTGGGATAAGAGGTTTTTTTTTAAATGAAATATACATCGTGCTTCTAATGTAAAGTAATTGTATTGTCAGATTGACCTTGTCCTGTCGGGAGGTGTGTGATTCGGTATACGGCAAGGAGCAGGATAGGGACGACCGCCATCGGAGATGTGCAACTGGCTCGTGAGACAATAGACAAGTGTCAGTAGGATCCTTCAAAACAATGTATTTTGATGTTGACGAATTGTCTCGTCGCAAGGATGATGTAATGGACCTGGAGATAGACTCTGCATCTAGCATTCTAGGAGTCAGCAATGGGACGTTAGATTCGTAATGAAAGAACAGCACGACCACTCACTTTTGAAGAAGATAAATAAGACTAAAAAAAGCATACAATGAAATTAGATGGGCTGACCAAATTGAACAATCCTGGCCTTTGTTTCAATGCACTGCAAGGGTGAAGACGGTATGGTGCGGGATGCGAGATATTCGGGCTCATCTTGAATAGGTTTATAGGAGCATTGATCGGCTTTGGGAACAATGTTCTGCATTGGGCGTGGGAGCAAAGTGTCATTACAATTCAGCTGCTTGGTATATTTTGTTGCAATTGCGCATTATAAATCAACATGGGCGGCAAGGCGAGGAGGCTGACCGTTTGAAGTACCTGCAGCTTGGTAATTAACCAGTACACTTTTTCTTGTTCTTTATGTAGATGAGACAGGCTTGGGAGCTTGGGGAGCGCCTCGCGGCGGGCATCGGCCGCTATTTTGTCGGGGTCCGCCAAGCTAATGTTGCGAGTTTGTGGAGGGATGAGAGGATGGACTGGCGGTGATGAGACGACGTGGATTCCCGGAAATCCATGACAGAGATTGTCAGCAACTGAAGTGCATGTCAGCAACTACGCCATCCATTGGATGATGCCATTCCATCCGTCGGACGTCACTGTCGGCCCCCATCGGGCCTGGCCTGACATGGGCGGGCTATAGCGTCGGGTTTGGTTGTTGGTTGTCGGACCTGTCGGACTGCTAGATGTAACCACTAAAAATGCCCTGTTACCACTCTGACGTGCGCCATCGCGGATTCAGAGGCGAACTGGGCATACTGAAGTATCCAGGATGTGTTAGCTGTATTTCTATAAATGGGCAAGAATGTCGCGGTAATGAATTCCGGCAAGACCACATAAATATCTAGTTATTTGATCTCAAGTCAATTTTACCCAGCGCCCCTCTTGAGGAAGAATCGTCTTACATTGACTCAATCGACAGCAACTCCCACAATGACACCGACCAGCTTCACTATTTCTGACGTGCGCATCTTTACAGGGACTGAGAAAATTGAACCCGGTCACCTCGTGGTCCAAGATGGTCTCATCTGTGCTGTTTCCGCCGGTCCGCCGCCGGCCGATCTTGGTTTCCCTGTCATTTCTAGACCAGGCCACACAATTGTCCCGGGCTTCATCGACGCGCACATACACGCCGACAAGGGCCAAGAGCTGGCGCTGTACCAGTCCCTAAAATTCGGCGTCACCACCGTTGTGGACATGCACAACGAGACAGCCAATGTGCACAAGCTAAAAAGGTTGGCGGCCCTCCAGAAGGACAAGGCAGCTGATTTCAAGGCCGCTGGTGTGGCGGCAACCGTCGATGGCGGGTGGCCGATGGCCGTGGTCACCGCGCACGACAAAAGCCCAGAGGTGAGTGGTATTCCTCAAGACAACAAGCACTAAAACTTATGTTTGACCGTTTAGACGGCTGCCGAAGTGGCAACTTGGCCCAAACTCACCTCTGCCGCCGACGCTGAAGCCTACGTCGCTCACAACCTGTCGCCCGCTGGCGGCGCTGACTTCACCAAGCTGATGCACGAGTCGGGCGCGGTGATGGGACAGACGTTTCCCAAGCCGTCGTTTGAAATCCAAAGGGCCGTTATAACTGCGACCCATGCGACAGGGCACATTGCTGTGGCTCACTGCCTCGGTCGCACCGACACGCTTGAAATGCTGGGGCTGGGGATTGATGGGATGACGCACACGTTTTTCGACGAGCCCGTAAATGAGGAGATTGTAGACGCTTACAAGAACGCCGGCGTGTGGTGTAACCCTACGTTATGCGCCATCGGGAGCCTCACCAAAGAAGGTGCTGCGGTGACCGAGCGGTTCGCGAATGACGAGCGCGTGAAGAGCAAGCTGACGGAGAAGGGACTTGCGAATCTTTGCCAGTGCATGGGATTTGCAAAGCAGGGGGCGACAGTGGAACATGCGTATGCGACGGTACGAAGGCTCAAGGCTGAGGGTGTGCCCATTATTGTGTAAGTGATGACCTTTGAGAATATTGGAATGTGGAGAAACAGCGCTGATACTACTCAGGGGATCTGATTCGGCTGGGCCGGCGTTGGGGACGGCTTGGGGCGCGTCTTTCCACCAAGAAATGTACCTGCTGGTCAAAGAATGCGGCTTCTCGCCCGAGGAGGCTTTGCACGCGGGGACAGCACTGACGGCCAGGCTGTTTGGCTGGAGCGACCGGGGACGGATTGCTCCGGGTCTAAAAGCTGACGTGGTTCTGATTGAAGGAAATCCACTTGACGACATTGACGCCACCCTCAACATCCGAAGCGTGTGGCGTGACGGCGTCCTGGCCAGCAGTTCTTGAAATTTGACAAACGAGCCACAAATGCTATCATGATGAAGAAAGAGCGATTCAAATTTGCTTGCGACCATAGCGAATACGTTTTAAACCGCGAAGACTCGATAAGCGCAAGACTCTCTCTTGAGGTCTCCCGAAAAGGCGCTTCAACAAATGGCAGGTCTATTTCATCGACCTTGGTGGAGTCGCATCTAGAAAATGCAAGAGGTTGCTGTGGTTAGAGAGCTCATTGTGCTTCTTGGACGGTAAGAGTGTGTCTAGCACTTTCTATCAATTCTTTGTGGTGGGTGCCACCGGGCTTGATGAATTTCGCTGCAAGGAGATGACACCCTGTTTCAGGCATGTGCATGTGTGAAGTCCATACGGTAAAGCCTGTCAATATTTGATGAGGGGCGATGTTGGTCGTTGATACGCTTCAAAGAACGCGCTTGCAGGTGCTTTTGGTTTTGTAATTTACGAGTCGCGGATCGACGGCATGGTCGTATGCTCAACTGCCAACCCCGCACTATTTCTTTTTTAGAACACAGAGAAGATGATGTGAAATCGTTTAGACATTGAACGAAGTCAGACCCGTCGTGTGTGACGGGTTTTCCAGTCTAAGTCCGTTGTTGTGAAATAGTTGCTGGTGTGGAAGTGAGGGTGGATTTATTGCCAGAAACGTTACATCTAAATTTCTAAAAAAAAAAAAACCATAAAATAAAAGATAACAAGGAAAAGTGAAGAACCCCTCCCTACCTCTCCATGTACCAAGTCAAATGTGGCACGAAACCACGGTATTCAAACAGTCAAGCCTTAGGCTTTTACGTGGCTTGTTTCTATTTTATGACTGTCTCTCCTTGGCCTGTCTGACGATTTCCTTCATAAACTCAGCGATGATAGAGTTGGCCCCGGCGTCTCCCGGGGGAGTCAATTGGGCGGCCAGCAATCCTGCAACTCCCAGGTCGCGATTCACGAACCAAGCCAAGTGGGGCATGCCGCCCCATGTAAGGGTGTTGACTGGGAGGTTGTTTGTGTCCTTGAGTGTGACAATACCTCCCAAGCCAAAGTCCAAGTTCATATTTCCATCTTCAGCCAAAGGTCCGGTTCCAATCAGGTTCATGTACATGAACTGTGAGAAGTAAAATTATTAACATATTGCTCTTGATACTTGGCAAACTTTTCAACTCACCTGCATCTTTTGAAGTCCTTCAATGACACCCGTGTCAGACTTGTACTGTGGGGTGAACATTGTATCGATAGTCTCTAATTTGAGTAGAGTAGGATTTGGGCTCGCTAGGTCACCAAAGACCTTGATCAAGTCGGGCACAGTTGAGAACAAACCGAGACCACCACAGTCTTCCTCAGCATCTTCGGGGTAGAGCCATTGCTCGACAGCTGGCACAAACCCTCCATCGGGGTTTCGCATCACCATCTGAAGTCTCCTCTTTTCGAGTGCGGGTTTGCTAAGAGGGTGAAAGGTAGTGTCATTCATTCCCAGAGGGCGAAAGATGTTCTCATTCATGTATTCTCCCAGACTCTGCCAACCGGTCAACCTCGCAATGAGCAAGCCTGTCCACTCCAGGCCGCTGCCATACTGCCAGCTTGTGCCTGATTCGAACAGACGCGGAGTTGCATATGCCTTGAGGATATTGCCGCACTTCCACTGCGGGGGAAGCCCATCCTTCTCCTTTCTCCATTGAATCAAGAGTGGGTTTTGACCATCATAGGCCAAGCCGCTGGTGTGTGTCAGGAGATGTCGAAGTGTGATGGCATTCTTGGCTGGCGTGTATGTCAATGAGCCGTCGCTGCCAGCCGAGATGATGGGCTGTGCAGCCAGTTCAGGCAAGTGCTTGGCAACGTCATCATCGAGCCCAATGAGGCCTCGCTCAACGCACTGCAACGCGCTGATGGTGGTGAGAGGCTTTGTGACGGAGTAACAAGAGAAAAAGGCATCGTACGGCACAGGCTCATCAGACGACAAGGTTCTGCGGCCTGCGTTGTTCTTGTACGTGATTTTGCCTGGGCAATGTTAGTTCCACATTTTCTTATCCCAAGTGACAAGGGCATCACGGGCCGACCTGAGCTGTCAACAGCTGCAATCACCACTCCAAAGAGGTCGTTTGCTTCCTTGGCCGTTCGCTTGGCGAGCAGCTCATTAAACTGGGCGGTTGATGAAGACATGGTGCGCTCGCTACTTCTTTCTGGCTGCTGATTGGTGAGCTGATTTTGCGGATGGTTCTATGTCAGGCTTTTGAGAGACTCTTAAAAACTAGGAATTAGGAGTATTATGTCATCAGGTCAGACATGTTTATTGGCAGCGGCCTTGATATCCGGAGTATCCACATGCCTATTATCATGGATTATAGCCTCACTTCGGCCCGGCGGAATGATATTCTCGTTTGGCATGTGCCCTAGGCAAGCTGCTATGTACTAGATCCACTAGGCAGATGCGATTGGATTCTTACTGGCCTATTTCTGACACTCGTTCGCCATCCGGATCCCGAAAATCCGGCGCTAAGGATGATCCACACATTACCGAGTGCTCCGCCCCCACCATGGGAAATCAGTAGAGATCTCGGTCAACATGTCCCTATGGCATCGGACACCGATTATCTCTATCACAACGCTCATGCTGGTTAACTTCGGTGTTGGCTTGACGAAACTGACGGACTGCAATTGAAGCCCGGATAATTGCAGTGTGATATGGACTTGGCAATTATTGTGCGGAAAAATAGGTATAAAATGCATGTTTTGTTGTCCATTTTGGAACACAAATTTTGAGTCTTAGTTAACATTTATCATCATAATAATACAAGAATTTAAAAATGACTTCAATCCCTATTCGCCATGCCAAGAGCACCGATCAGCCTCAGACGCTTCTGGGCAAAGTAGCTGTTATCACGGGCTCATCCGCTGGAATTGGGGCTCAAATTGGAATCGAATTGGGAAGTCGAGGTGCCAAGGTGGTCCTCAACTATCCCTTCGCATCATTGAAGCAAGAAGTTGAAGAAGTCGGTGCAAAGATCAAGTCGGAATGGATAGCTGTGGAGGCTGATCTCTCCACGGTTGAAGGCCCCAAGGCGCTCATCGCAGCGGCCGTGGAAAAGTTTGGCACCATCGATATCTTGGTCAACAATGCTTCACGAGTTCTAATGTCTTCACTGGCTGAGTCCACCCTTGAGCAGTGGTCATCATCCATGGACCTTAATGCCCGGGGTATGTTCCTCACCACTCAGGCGGCTCTGCCTCACCTCACACCTCAAGATGTTGGCGGTGGTGCGCGCATCATCAACATGATTTCCGCCGCCGCATTCCAGCCTCAAGTCCACCAAACCATCTACGGGGCAACAAAGGCCGCAATCAATTCCATGACCAGATGTTGGGCGGCTGAGCTGCCCCCTCAGTACGGCTGCACCATCAACTCCGTGGCGCCCGGGCCGATTATGACCCAAGGCCTTAAAGTGACAATGAAGGGCATGGAGGATGTCCTGGAATCCATGTTTGAGGCTAAAACTCCCATGCCTGGAGCCTACGGGTATCCGGAGGATGTTGCATGGGCGGTGGCATTCCTAGCTGAAGAACGGTCTGGTTGGATTAACGGGGTAACTATCAACGTCTCCGGCGGCATGGTTATGACATAGGACTGTCTAATTATGCATCGGGTAATTTATGAATTTGATAAGACGTGCGTCACCCATAGTTAGATATTAAATGATACCTATTGCTTAGACCTTGCTGATAGCACGTTGTTCAAGTCATTGCCGTGATATATCAGTTCTGTCGGGGGTTTCTCCTTGGATCAACGCCGTCCCATTTATGTACAAAATAGAGTCCTCTGAAGAACATCTTATTGCAGGATTAATATTAGGGGGCTTCAATTACATGATACGTGAAGGGTTACGCTTAATCATTGGACTAACAGAACGACAATGATGCGATGAAACTTGAGGATATAGTCTTTGCTGGCTCAATTCCCTTTGAGCATCAAGTAAACGAACACAGGTCTCCGCGTAGAGGGAAAATCCAGATGAAGAAGTTACAAGTGGTGTCAATATTCTTAGAAATCTGATATTCGGACGAACATCAATTGATATCCGGACGAACAAGTCACGTGTTAAGAAAATTTCTTCCAGATTATGATTTTCTTCCTTTTTCTCTCTCCTTTATACTCAAATTTTCATATATCAAAGCAAGCCGAAAATTATACCTGTATAGTATATAAAAAATAAACATTCTACAAGATCAACAGTAGCAGTAATATCGTTCCAACGCAGTCGGCAGCAGCCTTACAACGCGGTCAACAACAGCCTTGCAACGCGGTCGGCAGTAGCCTTCCAACACAGTCAGCAGCCCGAGTACGTGTTAGACGGAGGTTTAAGTTGGTAGAATGTAAAGATTTCAACTGAAATCAAGGCTTCACGTGATGCGGAATAATACTATTACGGTCCGAAAGTGGGTCTGTTCGTCCAGCCAGTAATCTGTGTTCGTCCGGATATCAGATCTCTATTCTTAATAGGGATCCCCAGGTTCAAACTGGAAGTACTGCAGGTCGAAGGCAAGGCATGTGCAGGATTGCATTATCCCTCACCATTGGTTGTTACCGAATCCCGTCTGCTAATGACATCTGATCCGAGTTTTCTACTCAGACATCCTTTCAATTTGTATCTGTTGGAACAACGGTCAGTTGAAGGAATGACCTCACAGGAGGGCCAAAGGGGCCCACAGGATGTGGATAATGTCGATCACAATACCCTCATCCTAATCATATGACTATTACCCACAACAGCAACACCATAACCCCTCTGTGAGGGGTTAGATATAAGAAGAAGCTAGATATCAATGAATTTATTGCCTAACCTTTTAGTAATTACTATTAACTTTATTGTAACTTTAGCTATATTATTTAGAATACTGAGATTTACTTATATTAATTAATCTAAGTAAATAACATTTTTATTATCTTATAAATTAGTAAAATATTGAATAAAGAGGTATATTATTAAGTACTTAAAAGATCTAGTAAATAGACTTTATATGTTAACTAAGAATAATATTATACTTATATTTAATTATAAAGATCTTAATTATCTAAGAAAGTATAATTCCTTTTCTGTATTTATTATATAGAAGAACTTTGTTATTGTCCTATTGAGGTAGACTAGTAGACTACCTAGGTACAGGAATAAGCTTAATAGACTAAAGAAACCTAACTACCTTTACACTTAACTATAACTTTAACCCTAATTATAACCTTCCTAAGCTATAGTAATATTAACTGAAGAAGGAAGTAAGATTAAAATCACTAGCAATAGTACTCTAGATACTTCCTCCTATACTGATAACTATAAGGAATACTAAGAGAGAGTAAAATAACTTATAAAACTTATCTTAATCCTAAAGAAATACTAAGTATAAATAGAATTTTATATATAGAGACTATATTATACTATATTTATATTAGAAATATATATTATTATTGAAGTGAATACTAAGATAGTATACTTTATAGTATTATATAAAGAAGAGAGTATTATAGGTTTATAATTTTTTAATACTTTTTAATAAAAGTTTGAGAAATAAATAATTGAATATTAGAAGAAACTATTAAAGTTAATAATCTTTTGTAACTTTCTCTTAAGTAATAATATTAAAGTTAAGAAGAATAGAGACCTTATTATAAAGAATATATATAAAGTTCTTAGTTAGGATAGACTCTAATACTAGAACTAAGAAGAGATTAATAATTATAGAGAAAAAGATAAAGAGTTCTAATTTTACTATTAATTTTTTGAATTTATAATAGAAATAATTAGAAGAAATAGTCTTATTCTAGAGGATAGGGACTAATAAAAACCTATAAGTCAATAATTAGTATCTTTACCTTCTTAGAACTTCCTTTTCCTCTAGGATATTATATTTATCTTAAGTGAAATACTTTTCTAAAATACCTTATTTTACTATCTAAGAGATATATCTTGATAGGGAACTATATTACTTTTTATATTAATATAAGGTATATAGTGAGGTATAATTTTATAGTAAGAAATCACTTATTAATAAAAATAATTATAATACTCTAGTGATTTACTAAATAAACTCTCTATAAGTAAGTAGATTAATGATCTTAGTAAGATATATACTAAAAGATTAAAGTTTAGTAGTATTAAGTATAAAGTTTTTAATTTAAAATTTTAAATCTTCTATAATAAGTATTATATTATAAATATCAATAAGTTTATATATGCTTATATATTTAAGAATATATTTACTAGAAATATACTAGATCTCTATCTAAGAATAATATATATAGTAGATAAACTAATACTTTTTAATTAAATAGTTAAAGAAATAAAGTAAGAGTTTAAGAATAAATAGATACTTAATAAGTACTGTGAAGAATAATAAAACCTAAAGCTCTCTAAATAGTTATTTATATTTTCTAAAGAAGACTATTAAATGATTTTTAATAAATTCTTTAGATAACTTAAAGTCTTCTAAAGGGTATTACTAAAGATTGTAAAAAGTGATTTTATAGTTTATGTTTAATTCCTTGTAGTATACTAAAATATTAAAGACCTTGTAAATGTTTACTTAAACTTATTAGTAATATATATAGATGTTTGTTTGTAAATCTGTTATGTGATTACTTTATTGAATAAACTGATGAAATCTATGAAAAGTATCTCTATAATTAATACTTAATAGTTAATAACTAAATAGGTATATAATAGATATAAAAATAACTGACTATAGGTTTTCTTTTGTAATAATAGCTAAGGAAATAAGAATAACTTTTAAAAGAAATTATAGAGGGATAAATGATATTATATATGTTTTAAGAATAGATGTTATTTAATTAAGTATATTGCTGAAGAAAGAAGAAAAGTATATAAAGAATATAAGAAAAAGAGAAATAAGTTTTTCTTTAGTGAAATTGTATGTATTATATATGTAGTAGAACTTATTGACTTAGATAGTGAAGTTAAAGAGAAAAGAGAAGATACTAATAATAAGGATTATAATAAGGATTATGATAAAGTATATACTTTTGATGTTTATATCTATTTTATAAGTGTTATTAATATAGTTAATTTATAATATATCTCTAATATACTTGTTAATTAGGTAGTGATCTATTATTTTACTTAAAAAAACTTTTTTTATAAGTTTAAAAAGGAACTAAAAGAAGAAGTAATATAGTTCCTACTTAACAACTGATATAGCTTAGATGAATTCTAAGGAGTTATCTTTAATACTAAAGTAGTAAAAATTTTAACTAATAGCTATAAATAATTTATTATATTATAAAGATTAGGTAATATATCTATTGAACTAAATATAGTAAGAGTAAGAGAAGTAATTATTATATTTAGAGGAAGAACTTTAAATAAATCACTTAGAATAGTAGATATAATTACTTTATTTAGGATTATATTATTCTATATTGTGTTTATCAATACTCTATTCCTTCTCTTACTATAAGATATAGATTGTTTAAGGATTTACTTTTATAATCTTTATAACTATCTTAAAAAAAGAGATATATAAGTATTAGTTATGTGAAAATAAGGGTACTTATAGTAGTTCTTTAGTAATAAGAAAATATTTATATAGTATAACTTAATTGATAGTGAATTTTATTAGTTATATTATTACTTTGGTTATCTATTAGTGAACTGACTTTATAACCTATTAATAAGAGCTAGTTACTCTATAGAATAATAAGCTATTAAGAAGTTAACTAAGATCTATTATAAATATTAACTCTATATAAGGGTATTATAGAGGTTTAAATTTACTATCTGTAATAATTATAAGTTTAACTATTAAGTTATTATAGATATTATATATATTAATAGTAAACTAGTACTTTATATTATTAATAAGGTAATTATATTTAATATTGTCTGGTTTCTTATAGATATAATATTATTAATAGTATAAAGGACTCTGAAAGTTTATTAGATTAATATATATATTAGACTATCTGACTAGCTAATTATTGACTCTAGTAAGAACTTTATTAGTTAGGAGTTTTACTAAGAAGTAAGACTAAGAGGTATAACTATCTTAGTTATATTAATAGAAGCTTATAACTCGGTCGGAAAAGAGATACTATA
>KV875236.1:1055532-1078820 GCA_001879505.1 Calonectria pseudoreteaudii | reverse complement strand
AATAATACTACTAGCCCTAATAGCTTTATACTAATACTCTTAGTATTTAGATTATACTTATAGATAATATAAAACTCTAAACTCTTACTTAATATAGTAAAGAGAGTAAAAGTTATCTATAAAGTAATAAATAAAGTATATAAACTATATATAGAGAGATAAGTGAAAGATATACTTATTACTTATAATAGTCTTGATATAACAGTTATATTAAACTTTCTTTTCTAATTATAAGTCTATATATATTAAGAAAAGAAAAGATAAATAAAACTATATATACTTATTACTATTAAGAGAGAAATCTATATTATTAATAATCCCTAAAGAATATCAGAGTTTTACTTAACTATTATTAAGCTCTTTCTTAAAGACCTTGATAATAAATTGACTCTCTTAGAACTAGTGAATATACTGTCTGTAGAAGATGATTTAGAAGATAATAAAGATCTTACTTCTAAATCTAAAAGTCTTAAGTTTACTAAAAAAAAGAAAAGAGGAAGATTTTAAAGGAATCTGACTTTTAAGCTTATAGAGAAAAAGAAGAGAGAAAGATTTTAGAAGAATCTAATTATTATACTTTTATTTTAATTAATTATTAAAAGAGGTAAAGGTTGACTTTATAAGAACTTTATTATAATAAGTAATATTTACTTTCTTGATTAATTTAAAAATAAGACTAAGTACTATAAAGTATTTATCTTAGTTAAAGAGAAAGCTAACTTAAAGCTAGTACTAGAACTCTAAGAGAAAAGGATTATTATAATCTTAAGTAAACCCTTTGATATATCTATAATAAAGGAGATTGAAGGATTAATCTAATATAGTATATTTAAATTTATCTTATTTAATAAAAAGAAATATAGAGGAATTAGAATCTTTAAATCGTATATTATTAATAAGATTAAAGGTAAAATAACTGACGAACTATATAAGAAGTTGTAACTAATAATCCAGGGATATATTAACTAAGGTAAAAAAGTAATCCTTACTTAATTACTTATAATACAATAGTATAGTTAGAGATTAATCCTTGTATTAGTTCTATTACTTATTAAGTATAATATTTATATTTAGCTTTAAAATATTACCTAAGTATATATATAATTTGAAATAAGATTAAACTAAATTATATTAGTATACTTACTAAATAGTATTTAATATAAATACCTAGAAGGTACAATTATAAAGGTAATAATATCACTCTATAAAATCCCAGAAACAAGAAACTACTAGTAGGTAATATATTATAAATATTATTTAAAGAAGCTCTAAATAGTTATATTTATATTTAACCTATATTTATTAGTATTATCGAAAGATAACTTTGGTTTTATAGTTATTAGAATATAAATAGATAATATAATAAGAGCTTCTAATAAGATATTCCTCCGGTTAGAGAAAGAGAAACTCAAGGAAATTACCTTTAAAACTAAACTATAAAAGATTTTAATTATCAGAAAACTCTTTATATTCAATAATACAATTATTACTCTATCTGAAAATAATAGTATAACTATATAATAGAAAGGATAAGGTAAGAAAATCAAATTAATCAATACTAAAGACTAAACTATAACCAAAAAGAAATATATAGAATAGTGAGCTCAAAGAGTATATATTGCTTTTATTTGCTAACCCAAGGTATACTATAACCTTTCAACTATAGCACAATTCTAAAACCTAAACAAAACCTAAATTAAAGCTCTAAATAAATACTTTAAATAATAAATAGATAATCTTAAATATAATCTTATATTTACTTTATTTAATCTATTAACTATAAAACTCTTTATATTTATTAACAGTACTTTCACAAATAATATTAACCTTTTATTATAACTTAACTTTATAGTGATTATTATAAATAAGTAAATAGAAGATAGAATATTTATAATAAACAAGAACATTATCTATTATAACTCTATTAAATACTAAAAGATAACCTGAAGTATTCTAATATTAGAGATCTATAATATAGTTACTAGTATAGATATTACCTATATAATATCTATAACCTTTAACTAAATTACTAACTAACTTAAACTCTTCTATATCCTTATAATTATCTGTATTAACTTATACTCTTTTTATAAGTATCTTATAAAGTTAAAAATAATAAAAGAAAAATAATTAATAATTAATATTATAGTATTATAATAATTATATAAATAATAAGAACTATATAAAGTCAGATAAATTAATAGAGAAGATAATTTAGCTAATATATTCACAAAAAAAATACTAAATTAAATACTTAAGTAATTTATTAATAATAATAGTTCTATAATTTATATTAAGAATTAGGTTATATAAAAATAAAAGAAAAGAAAAAGGAAGAGAAAAAGAATAATAAATAAAATATAGTTAATATTACTGAGTATACTACTATATTATTATTCCTTTAAGAAAGAAACTCTAGTATTAAAATAATAATTAATTAAAGGAATAACTTTATAAGAGAGCTAAAAGAGCTTATAGGATGTAGATAATATTGATTATAATACCCTTATCCTAATCACATAACTATTACCTACAATAGTAATACTATAACCCCTCTATAAGAGGTTAGATATAGGAAGAAGCTAGATATTAATGAATTTATTGCCCAACCCCCTAGTAGCTGCTGTTGACCCTGTTGTGACCTTAGCTGTGTCATTCAGAACACCGGGATTTACCCACAGTATCCAATCGAAATTTCAACACTTCGATTGTGTCTGTCTTAATCTGCCACTGCAATCTTCTGATCGTAACGCAGATTATGCCTCTTGGAGATTGTTTTATGCTGTATTCCAATCAATTCAGTGAACCTTGATGCTTATTGAAAGCTTGAAGCTCGCGAGTACCATATAAAAACTAGTCGCCGGCTAATTCTAAAACTGCAAACTTCAACAATGATAAAATTACGGCGTAGAGGTGGAGAGGCAGATCCAAAGAGATCCCATACTTTCCCCGAGAAGATGACATGATTGCATTGGGGCTTTGAGGGTCCAGGGTAACGAAGATGAAAATAAACAAGAACGTTGAGCTCTTGAAGAAAAAGATCATACTCGGCTGTCTAGTAGCGTTGTCTTCCATCTTTGCTCGATCCCTGACTGCTCGTGCTATGTGAAAATTAAGAAGGGCACCAACTACCATACCCCGCTCCTCACCGGCTCGCCTCAATTCCGTCATTGCCTGGTCGGCATCGTGTATCTAGAATGTGGAGAAGGCCGAGCGGGATTCTTCTTGACCTCAGCAGCCAGGAAACCTATCTTATCGTAGGCCATTTTCTCTACAACAGCCGGATCAACTTTGACTTGTGGCCTTGGCGAAGTATGGGCTATTTCCCTTTGTCCATCTTCTGTCAACTCCTTCTCGTATAGACCCGGCTTATCTGCTTATCCTCTCCCTCGGCGCTAATTCACTCGTGGTTACGGCAGAGGGCTGAGCTTAGCTGCATTGCGTCGCATTCTATTTTGGCGAGGCCATCGGTGACCAAGTTGCCCAATTGATTGAAGGTTTTGTTTCTACGGGTGGTGTCAACCTCAACGGCCATGGATTTTTTCCAATTCACATCCCGCCGCCTCCCAATTGTCACGGGGCGTGTCGCCGTGCGACGTTTGGGTGGCGCCCGAAACTCCGAGAAGGTTTCTCGGACATTGACTCCGGTCGCAGCACATGGACTGTCCGTGCTGTCGCAGAATTCTCGGTATTACGGAGCCGGACATGGACCCACAGTGTCGATCGGCATTGCGAATTGTGTCAGACAGGGCCGTCCGGGGTTTGCATGCCCAAGCTCCGTTCCGTTCCGCCTGTACAAAAGCCCTCGTCATGCTACAGATCCTCAGAACCCATCAATAGCAAATCAGCTTGATTCAAAATTTCACACCGCAGCTATTAAATCATCCACCATGACATTCGACAGACTAGTCCGTTTCGTTGATGAGGAGGGGAGAACCTCATTTGGAAATTTGGACAAGCCTCTGGCCGCCAAGGACATCATCGGTACTGAAGTCCAAGTCTTGGCTGGTACATTTGTCTATGGCTTCACCAAGACAAACGAGAAGCGCAAGGTGAAGAAGGTACGGTAACTCCGATCTCATGTTTGGCGGGCACAATACTAATTTCTCAAACCAGCTTCTAAACCCGCTGCCAGATGCGCCTTCAGTGCTGTGTGTTGGTCTCAATTATAAGTTGCATTCCAATGAGACAAATGTAAGTCATTCGCTTATCCCTACTTCGGCTTGATTTCGTTACTCAACATCGCTGACATGAATCAAGTTCGTTATTCCCGTTAAGCCAGTCATCTTCATGACTCCAACTGAGCGTCTCACTGGCCCACTTGACGATGTCATTGTCCACGAGGATGCTCAGCCAATGCTTGATTATGAGGGAGAGCTTACATTCGTTCTCTCCAAGGATGCAAAGGACGTCAAGGAGGAGGATGCTCTTGATTACGTCTTGGGATACACAGTCGGCAACGACGTTTCGGCGCGAAGCCTTATCCCAGTAGAGATTTCCGGCAACCAGATGGGCCACTCCAAATCCTTTGATACATTCGGACCTATTGGACCATTTATCACATCCGCCAAGTTGATCCCTGACCCACAGAACCTCCATCTTGTCACAAAGGTCAATGGTCAAGTCCGCCAAAATGTCAATACCTCGGAAATGGTGTTCTCTGTCAAGCAACTGATCGCCTATGCTTCAAAGAACCGCACTTTGAAGAAGGGAACCGTCGTTATGACCGGAACCCCCAATGGCGTTGGCTGGTTCTCAGGAGGTTGTCTCGGCCACGGGGATGTTGTTGATGTTGAGATTAGCGAACTTGGATCTATCTCTAACAAGATGGTATTCCAATAAACTGGCATCGCCAGTTTTAAATTTAGGTTATTATTTCTAGAATATTGTTTACTTCCTTGAAAATCTACGTCCCCATGAACTCAATGGACCAATTTTCCTCCGGCCATTAGCTTAGCGCGGGTCTCCACCACATTTCGGATTTCTGCTCCGAGGTCCGCTCTGATGTCCGTTCAGATCACCGCACTAATACTCTCGGGCTTCGCGCTTGCTTTAAGTCAATAAAACATCATGCTTCCCACATTTTGACTCATCTATACCTTTTTTTTTTTTTTTTTTTTTTTTTTTTTTTTTTTTTTTTTTTTTTTTTTTTTTTGAGAAAATTCTTTTCAAACTAGATCCTCAGCAATCCAACTTCGCAGCACTCAAGAACGTCATGGCCATCAGCCCCAATCAGAAAATTCAGAATGTCGCTGTTGCAGGGGTAGGTTTACTACTTTTCCAAAATATAGTGAACCTAACATGATCAAAATACAGGGCACCGGTCTTCTTGGTTCTATAATAATTGATTGCCTGAAGCGCTCTGGCCGATTCAATATCACTATTCTGAGCCGTACGGAAAAGGACACCAAGCACCCAGGCGCAAGATTGGCTCTTGTGGACTATCGGAACAAAGAGACTCTAATAAAGGCGTTGGAAGGTCAAGATGCAGTTGTATGTGCGCTTTCACGCGACGCAACACTTCTCCAGCCTGCGCTTATCGATGCTGCGGTTGTCGCTGGTGTTAAGAGATTCATCCCGTCAGAGTTTGGGGGCAATCTCCAAGATGTCAATTTTCGACAGCTACCCAATTATAAAAACAAGGTCTGGGTGGAAGAATACCTAGAGACCAAGTGCAAATCCCACGACCTCACTTACACCTACGTTTACAATAACATTTTCTTGGATTGGGCGCTCCAATCAGGAATGCTACTCGACTTCAAGGCACGCAAAGTGCACCTTTACGACGGGGGGCAAAGAGAGGTTTCCATGACGAGCATGCCTGCCGCAGCAGAGGCAGTTGTTGGCGTTCTGTTGAATCCCGAGGAAACAAAAAATCGAGCTGTTTACATCCACGAGATTCTTCTGTCTCAAAAACGCCTCTTAGCTCTTGCGAACGAGGTGGTTCCAGATTTTGAGTGGAAAGAGAACCACATCGATCTGGAGGAGATGGAAAAGAAGGCCAGAGAAGCCCAAACGCCCGGTGTGCCGAATATTAGTCTTTTCCACACATTCGCGTTAAAGGGTGGCTTCGGGAAGAACTATTCCAACCAATACGGGGAGTCAGATAATGAGCTATTGGGAATTAAGCGGCTGTCAGACGAGGAAGTCAAATATTTGCTGACAGAACTCTCGAAGAAGTATGCATAACCTCAGCCATGGACTAGGCTTGGAGTTGTAGGATGTTCTTTCTTCACAAACTCTCGCCTTCATTAGTGGGGATGCGTGTCCCAACTATCTTGTCGAATCTGACCAGCATTCCCTTCTGCATGTAATTAGATTCTTAGTCAAGGCTTTATTTCAGAATAATTCAATTTGAAACCCCTACACTCAAAAACCCGAGCGATTCAACTATGAAAACACCTCCACTTTCACATGCCAAATTCTCTAATTTTCGTAACGTGTCGATACCGTCGACCATAGGACATGTGCTACATAGCTTTTCTTCTCCTATCGCAGGGCAAAAAGTCCTCTCTCCATGGTTGGGAGGAAATGTGTCGCCGACTAGATTCAGCGGTCCGAGTCGGGGCAAACGCTAGCAGGGATGGCGCTAGCGCACGATCAAGGTGGTGGAGGTTGTGCGCATCGACAACTCTAGTAACGGTGGAGGTCCGTCTCTACCTAGACAAATTTAGGCAATTATGCTGAAGCCAGGGGTTCTCTCGCATAAGCCATGCTCAGCAATACCAATGCTCTAGGTGGATTTGGAAGCCCGGACGTAGGTGTTACCAAAGGGAGTTCCGCGGGGGATCTCCACCGTGAACAGCCGCCTCGTACACGGACTCCAGCTCCGCCCGCGTTGTGGTCCGTTAGATTTTCAGTTGGAAGAACGCGGAACAGAGATCCGCTTCAGCATGCCTTTCCCATTACAGTTCATCGGACCCAGCAGACCGAATTGAGAGTGATGCACGTCAATGATTAAATATTTCACACTTGGCAGCAAACAAATCGTGATTACTTCTCAACATCAACTCCAAATTTGACCTTAGCATTCAACCTAAAATTACTCAGTTTCATTTCCCAACTTTCAAAATGGTCAGAGTCCACGGCACAGGTTCCAAGGCTGTCAACAGCCCCGAGGATCCTTTCGTCCTCACCCACCAACAGCTCTGGCAGGCACTGGAGCGAAAGGCTCGTCACCCAAGCGAGTTTGTCCCGATCCTGAGCCAATGCAAGGTCCTCGGAGACAAGGATGGTGTTGTGGAGCGCTCTTGCATTGTCGATCTTGGCAAATGGGGCAAGAGACCCATGCACGAAAAGATTACCACTCATGGGGATCTTTGGGTAAGTGGGAACCGACGTTTTTTTTTTCGCTGCGTCTACTCACAATCTTTAGATTCGATTTGCCCAGTCTGAGGGATCCGTGAGCAACAACATTGTCTCATTTCTCCCCAACATTAGCGACACCAACCTGATGCTTACGTACACCTTCGAGTGGGAATTCCCAGCCGTCGAGGCCGGCACACCCGACCACGAGGAGTTGAAGGAGTTTATGAACCAGGTAAGACCGTTTTTCTTGAAATAGACGCCAGGATGCAGCTAATGCTCAGTCAGATGGCTATTCAGGCGGTGGTTGGATCTATCACCAGGGCCAGGGAGATGGTTACACAAGGACTCATCAACTAGGCATAACCTTTGCAAAGATGGAGGTTATAATTGGATAGTTTCTCGGTTAGATAGCATCCAAAGGAATGAATATCGATCGACACCTTTCTTCATCATAATGATTTGTGCCGATATTACGAAGATGATTATCTTGAGCCTGTTCAGTGTTCAAAACTGCAGATATTGAGCGTACGAGAAAGTTGATCATTCGCCGTATTTTGAGCCCGACCCTTCAATTGTTGGAGCTTTTTAATTTATTCTTGTGTCTCAGATACCATTTGTGATGGGTGCGTATTAATGACCACTTAGCTAACGAAAAATGTACGAGATGATTATTTTAGATACTTAGATAGTCAAATCCCTTCGTGTTGCCCTATAATCTACAACATTCCCTATGGCCCCAGTTTTAGCAGATCTTTTTGCTTTGGCTTCAGTTATTCCAGTCTAGAAAGAATGTGCATAACTTTGTTTCGAATTCTTTAATGTGATTTCCTTAACATCGTTGTGCCCGTCGATTTACGCAATGGGATGGAAATAGAAAGAAATTGTGTAGATTTGGAAAAGTAATTCTCGCAACGGATCACCCAGAGTCGCATTGATACTAGTGTAAATTTCATCAAGGAAATACGTGCATAAGGTAATCCATGACCGACGTAAAAAACCTGGACAAGAATTAACAATACATATCTGAAGATAAGTCTTTTTATTCACCATTCAAATACAGTAGATTGTTGACCATATTTAAGCAAAGAAAAATTCGGCATTCATGTGCTAGATTCACTGCTCCAACGGCAGTCTAATGGTGCTAACGAATGGAATAATCATCAAAGTATCTGGATCCCAAACACCCTCCACATAAAACGCATCCCTCTTAATTCGAGCCTCAATGATATCCCTGTTGGGTGCTCGACCGATAAGAGCACTACCAGTCAACTTGGGGTCGGGCTTTCCGTGTTCGGCCACACAATATCCTAGATCAAACGTTAGTAAAGGAAATATGATGAAGAAAAAAGACTGAGTGACGATCCATGACCATGGAGACCCTTATCGACCCAAGTTGCACATACCTCCAAGTGTCCAGAAGTCTTTGGGGTCGTGCTTCATTCCTTCAAGGTGGCCGCTATATTAAAAGTAAAAGTCATTAGAAATCATGCTCTTGAATCCATGTTTTATTCGTTAAGTGCATACACCAGAGCCGTTGCACGCTTGGGTCCGGCATCTTTGCGGTCCTGGATGAGTACGAGCCACTCGGGATCCATGATTTCAATGGTGAGTTGGACTTTTTTTGTGAAAACGAAAAATAAGTGATTTTACTGCAGGAAATTCACTGTTCCGGTATGGCTTAAAGTGCTACGCTTAAATGTGCTGGCTGGCGCGGCCTGAGCCTCGCACATGGACTCCGCCGCACTGACCGGCTGAGCGCGGACTTGAACTCCGCTCGGATCACCGAACTCCAGCGCACCTGTAGCTTCACTAATGGAAACGGACTTCGTCTTAGTAGCTCTGAGAGGTTGCGCAAGCCACGTTAGTCGGGGTAGATGTTCAGCTTCACGCTGTTCGGAGTCAAGGGACCGTAGAGTCACAGTTTGGACGATCTTGAGAGTAACTTGACTTGGTAATAGCTTCTAAAATGGTATAGCTTTGGGTCTATATATTGCCAGAGAGTTCTTCTCTTTGAGATTATTCAGACATAAACAGAACAAGATCAACCAAGCCAATAATTAACTGTTAGAATGGAAGTCGTCGATCTTGCCATCATTGGGGCCGGTGAGTCAAGCAGCCATCCATATGAACCCACCCAGCTTATCGAATAACAGGCATCTTTGGGCTGGCTACCGCTCGCACCTACACCCAGGCTCACCCGGAAGATAATGTCGTCATTCTTGAGTCTGCCGAGTCCTTGGGTGGAACCTGGGCCAAGCACCGCCTCTACCCAGGGCTCAAGACCAACAACATTCTTGGGACGTATGAGTTTCCCGATTTCCCCATGGATACCCACAATTTTAACGTGCAGCCATGGGCCCATATTCCTGGGGCAAGCCTCCATGGATATCTCGCCAAGTTTGCCGAGCACCACGATCTTACCCGCCGATTGAGGTTTAGCACCAAGGTTGAGGTTGTGGAGCAGGGTGACAATGATGATTGGATCCTCACTCTCATCAACGTCAACGGTGGAGCAAGTTCATCCAAGCTGCGGGCCAGGAAACTGGTCATTGCCACAGGTATGACTGGGAACCCCAACTTGCCAAACATCCCTGGTGCCGCCGAGTTTGGCAAGCCACTCTTCCACGCAAAAGATTTCCTTGCGCACGACTATCTTCTCAAGACAGCAAACCGAGTAGTTGTTTATGGCGGCGCCAAATCTGCATGGGATGCAGTTTACGCCTACGCCTCAAGTGGTGTCTCGGTTGAGTGGGTCATGCGAGAGTCTGGACGAGGCCCCTGCTGGATGATCTCTCCATTCATCACGCCCCTCAGAATCTGGGTCGAGAAACTTGTCTTCATGCGCCTGCTCACTTGGCTATCGCCCTGTATTTGGGGAGCGAATGACGGCTACGACTTTATCCGAAACCTGCTGCACACAACCATCATTGGACAATGGATCGTCTCATTCTTCTTTAAGTTCCTTGGTCAGGATACCATCAATGCCCACAAGTATGATGCTCACCCAGAAACCGCGAAGCTGAAGCCGTGGTCAGACGCCATTTGGAGTGGCACCAGTCTGAGCATTTTCAACTATCCTACTGATTTCTTGGAATACGTGCGCAACGGCAAAGTCAAGGTCTATCATGCTGATGTCGTAAATCTCACCCCTAACACCGTTCACCTGTCCACAGGCGAAAGCATCACGACTGACGCCTTGCATTGCTCAACCGGCTGGAAGCACGAGCCCCCGATCAACTTGTCGCCTGCATCTCTGGTTTCCGATCTCGGCCTTCCTCACGTCGCCAGCACAAGGCCTTCAGAGCTCGCCCTGAAGGCTGATGAAGAAGTCCTCGGCCGCTTCCCTCTCCTCAAGACCCGCCCCGATGTCACCCCCAAGAAGAAGACGCAGCGCGAGCAGGCAGACGAAGCCCCAACTGCCTTCCGGCTCTTTCGGTTCATGGTCCCACCCAAGTACATCCACAAGCGAAATTTCGCAGTCGCTGGCGCAATGCTCTCTCTTGGTCAGCCTGTCTCAGCTCAAATGCAAGGACTGTGGATCACCTCGTACCTCGACGGCACCCTCAACGTCCCCGGATCCGCGGAAGAAGCCGATTACAGCACAGAGCTATTCGTGCGATACAGCAAGTTCCGAACACCGGCCGGCTATGGTGACAAGCACGGCGACATGATCTTCGAGACGCTCCCGTACTGGGACCAACTGCTGCAGGATCTTGGACTTCCTTACAAGCGCAAGGCTAGCTGGATCCAGGAAATTCTTGAGCCCTACAGCGCGTCAGACTACTCTGGAATTGTGGATCAGTGGATCAAGTTGAAGAATGCAGGCAAGCTGGTTGCTCCCCAGGTCAACGGCACTTCCCAGAAGAAACTACTCTAGTTGTGTATCTAGTGTATATTTCTCTCTCAAGGACGCATTTGGTCGATCAGCTGTTTTCATTTGAGGAATGGATGAGACCACGGTACTTTCTTTCCGCCCGGAATGGAAGCCTTGGTGAGGGCGACGTAGCAGGACGGAAACCGCAACACAACCGTGCATCAGCTTCATTTACATGATCAGAATTAGAAGCAATTCAAAACTGAGTAAATTTCAATTATCTCAATCTCAAGTGCTTGTTGACGTTGAAAGAATATCTTTTTCACAGGGAAATACATGAATCAAAAATCGCAACCCATCAATCAATAGCTAATGATGGGCACTTGCAAACACTGCATTAACGAGCCAAAGGCTACACTCTTATACTGTAGCGAGCATGGCCATCTCCCATCGCACAACAGCGACCAATAGAGTCGCTCTCGTCTAGTGGTTAGGACATTTCGTTGTGGTCACATAAGCATCCCGAGAAAACCTGTGTTCGATTCACAGGAGCGACAAACTCGCTCTCCATTCTTTTTTTGTCGCTAGCAGATGTGTTTATTACGTAAAACTTCAATGGCTTGGACCGTGGATCCAAGACCTCTATAGTGCAAAGGGTTGAGCCTTTCAGTGTTAAAACTAAGGTGCGTGCAGCAGTATCGGTTGGTCTTGTCTCTTGAGCAGCAGTTCATAAGGTTCGTGTATCTATTACTTCAGTGCTGGGGTCAACCCTGTTCCATCTGAAAGCCATCTTGTGATTGAAAAATGGCTTGGAAGAGCGCATTATTCGACACATCCATGTCAACCACGTCGCCATCAAATTCGAATTCCCCAATGGCATCTAAACCATTCGGCTCATCCGACGAGTTGTCGAGGGATATATCGACGTCAAACGCGGCAGAGCTCTCGGTTCCGTCTCTGAAAAACGTGCAGTTAAATGCTTCTGCTTGGCCCAAGCTTGTGTTGGGTGTTTTTCGGGGAGTCGAGATGCCGGCTTCTTCAAACACGCTCATGTCAAAATTTCCCGGTCGCTGCTCATCCTGCAGCATGGCATGGATAGTATCTGATGTTCCCCGGAAAGATTCCCGCCGGTTGCGCAACTCTTTGGACCTTGCCTCTCTTGCCAGAGACAAGAGATTCAGCATTGATCGCCACTGGGGGCCTTGTCTGTTGTGGGCACTATCCCAACGCGTCACCATGGCCTGTTCCACAGCCGACCAGGCTCTCTCGTGGTCCTTTCTCAGCGGCCTTGCCCCCAGCTCCATCAGGATGTACGCTAGAATGCGCCATGAGATGAAGGTCTTCATCAGCCAGGACCACCTTATCCCACGTCGGTCCCTTGAGATTCTGCTCGACAGCTCCATGGCTTCCACGGCATCTGCAAAAATCTCATCACACTCCGTTACGTTGGGCTTTGAGTTGTGCTCGTGAGGCTTGAGGATGGCAAGTTTAAACTCCAGAAGCAGCAGGCGGGCGAGGTTGGACGTTACCCATTGAATGGGTACTAGTGGCGAGCAGGGTTTGATAAACTTTTCGTCCCACCTCTGCATGATCCTGTCGGTTAGATCCCGTTTCTCCTTCACTGTCATGTCATCCAAAGGCTTAGAGCTGCCCTCGGGATGGCGCCGACTGTCATATATCAACCTCCACAGGTTGCAGTTGTCGGCCCATAGCACTAACAGCGTGGATTGGGTCCACTCTTGGCGGCTTTCTGGTCTCGTGACTGTTTCTTCGCTCAAATCCGCATCATTGAGGTTGAGTGGGAATGGTGTATTAAATCTACTGGCCTCGAACCTACGACAACCAGTCAACGTCAGCACGCGGCACTAGACACGCGATATCCAGGCCCTGGAAGACTTACATTGTTGGATCACAGCCAAAATCCTCAGCAGCTCCGGTTTCAAGGGTGAACATATACCAAGACAGGCGCTTGCGCAATTCGGATTCGAGAACCGGGATACTTAAAGAAACTCCGTCGGAGTAAGCGCCCAAAGATTGCAGTATCCGAAATGCAAGAGAGCTTAGAGTCCAGGACAGGCGAGGAGCAGAGTGACGGAGCGTCGTGATGTAAATCACCAGCGACTGCATAACAAGCATGTCGTCCGTGTTCAGAAATCCCGCAGCAGCTAGGGCCTGTTCTTCCGCAGATTTGTATCTTGCAACCAGAACATGGCGCTTTTCGCCCAGGATTTCCAGGCATTCGTCGTCCTCAATACTAGAAACGGAGGAGAAGCAGATGGCAAAGAGGAGCGCATTCAGGTTTCGCGGTATATTCTCAGTGTCTTTCCTCGATGTCCACGCGAGGATAGTAGGCTCAATTGAAGGCAAATGCAGCACCTTGAGGATCGGGTCGACGTTCTCTTTGTAAATTTCCCAGAGAGTGCACCGATGCTCAGTACCGGGGTGGTTGTCGTTGGCAGGCCCAGACTTGGACGCTATCAAGGGGAAATCTTGAAGAAGATTTTCTGTGTAGGATGGCTGTGATGCAATGTCGTCATCCTCGGAGCTATCAAGATCCGATAGACCCATCTCATCCACCTGGGATATTTTAAGCAAGTGACGGCGAATTACCTGGTGGTTTGTTACGAACCTTTGTGATGAGGGTAGTCCAAAAGCTGTCACTGATATACACGCTTCTCCCCTCGTCCTTAATCAGTTTTCCGGACTTCGAGCTCGTTTTGGCTCTTTCAGATGAGGTTTCAAAATTGGCTGCCAGATCAGGAGGTGGTGTGATGGCCGCAGGTGAGCCAAGCTGGACAATTGGGCTCGCTCCGGGCTCATTGTGCTGGTGAGGGTTCGGATTGTCTTTGGACCCGAGCTGTTTTCGATACTCTTCAATCTGGCGATCTTTTTGCGAGAGGGCAGCTCGGAGAGTATCGTTCATAGTCTCAAGGCGGTAGATTTTGGCAATGAGCTCTTGCGAATCGCCTCTGGCCAAGCGGCGCGAGGGCGGAAAAACACATCTGAGCTGGGACTTTTCGCAATTGGTGCAAGGGTATATTTTATTGCACTTGATTTTCCGACGACGGCAGTCGACACAGGAAATCGGGTTGATCTTTGGACTGGGATTGGAAGCGGGAGGGCTCTGGCTTCTTTCTTCTCGCGGGGTGGAGTTGCATTCGGACATGGCCACGCGCTTGAAAATGATGCAATATAGTGAGCTTAGGGATAGCGGAGGAAACAAAACGTCAGAGAAAACAGAACAAATGGTCTGATGTTGGCTGATGAAGACCCCACCATGAAAACGATGGGTGAGGATCCATCCTATCGCTTGCCCCTGATCAATCAAACGGATAGATCGGCTTCGCCTGATAGTCCCCCGTCTCCCGTCTCAACCTTGTGCATCGTGACCTCGGCGGTTATGTGTCGGTTCGGAGCTTATAGATGCGGTACCCCTGCCAACCTTCTTCCCAAGCTCCATCCGTGACGTCCTGTGTGCTGTGGGAGATCGCCCTCCACAATCTCCCCCGCATCCCGATCCACCTTGGCTTCGGCTTTTGCTTTCCGTGAAAATCCGGACCAATGACAAGCTCGCCGTTGTGATAAGGCTGTTCCGAATCGGGCTTGGCTTGGCCCCGGCGCGATCTCGAGACGCGTCAGGCTCGCTGTCGCCGCTTGCGCTGCAAACAATTCTCGTCGTTACGCCTACCCTTACTGGTCTAGGACAGGAACCGGTCTTCTGACAACCAATCCATTCTAACTTACATGGCATTAGTCAGTAAACCCAGCTTTCACCACGAGAACACACGGATACCCAACAGAAGCTTCGCGACAAATTAGCCTATCAAGTGGATCCAGCCTCGCATGCCGACCCCAGGATTTCGAGGCTTAACTACCGTCTCCATATTGCCCAGTCCACACCGATTTACGTCACGAAATGATTTCGATGCCGAGTTTACCCCAGGTTTCATCCTTTGCGTCTTCAGTTAGTCTGCAAGTGACGCAAAATCGGCGCGGCAACGGGATTCACACTCTCCCTTTGAATGTTTGAAGCCTGCAATTGAGCCGCGGCAGGGATTCGAGCTGATCGCGCAATGACAATTTGAGTCATCCAAATAGCAGCGATATTGATGTTAATCAAGCTTCTAGTCACACTTAGTAACATGACCTCAAATGAACCTGGATTTATTGGAGGGTTCTGGTTTTTTCGGAGGCAGTGAGTTCGACCCGAAGCTAGGCGGGGCTGCAAACAAAATCGCAAGCTTGGGATAGATATTCAAGAGTGACGGGCGGGTCGTGAAGGATAGTGTCATGCATTAAACAAGCAAATAACTATTATTACTATCAAACCATGCCTTTTCTAATAGAACCCTGAGATCAAGCTTGAAAATTAGGCTTTTCAAACAAAATTTCCCCCAGCTTTCATCAAGCGTGAGAGACGAGGTCATTGGACATGCATTCACCAGCTACCCTAGACTCGGCGTGCTTCGCAGTCGAGCATCACCTTTTTGCCGTGATAGAAATAAATAAATGGTAATTAGATAAATAAGGTTAGCATGGTGGAACAAAACTTTCTGTAACCAAGTATCACTATCGTGTGGTGAAGCCGAACGGTGCAAACGCGTCCCGCGAGGGATTGCCAACTGATCAATCGAGCCACAACTCGTGCAATATTTTGTCAATTCAGAAACTTGATTTGGTTTGAATCGTCGGACCATGACCTAAATATCCGAAGCCAGTCGGATACCAACCAGCGGAGCGGAGTTCCGGGCCCCTGCTTCGCGACATGCACTCCGGAACTACGGAGTCTAAGGCCGCTAAGGACCGTGTCCGAAGTCCGCGAGAGCCCATGTTAAAAGATCTCGGCGCATCACTCAATTTGGTCAAGTTGCACAACACACTCAGTGTATCCAATAGATTATCTGAATCCGTTCTTGATATTGGAAACGCGCCGTATCCCCTCGCCACACAAGTCACAGATTTGCAACACCACCAACACCATGGCGCCCGCAAGCTACCGCATCAGCCTGAAGAGCCTGATGTACGTGGGGTACACGCACCCGGACATCGACATCGCCCACCAATTTTTGACCGACTTTGGTCTGATCCCCGTCAAGACGAGCTCGGACAAGATCTACTACCGCGGGTTCGGAGTGAGTCCCGTCTGTTACATCTCCAAGAAGGCCGCAGAGAGCACCAAGCCCGAGTTCCTCGGCGGAGGATGGGCCGTCGACAACTACGAGGACCTCGAAGCCGCCGCTAAGCTGCCGGGCGCTTCGCCCATTTCAAATGCCGACGAAGTTATTGGAGGCAAGACGGTGACGGTCAAGGATCCCGCGGGTGGTGCCATTCGGCTCCACTGGGGCCACACGGAGCGCGCGATTGATCGCTCCGAGGAGCCGACAAAGCTCGTCTTTAATACGTGGGACTCCAAGCAGCGCAAGGGAGAGTTCCAGCGCTTCAAAGATGGCCCAAGCTACGTCCACAAGCTAGGACACTACGGCTACGAGATCCACCATTCCGTCTATGAGGAGACGCGACAGTGGTACTATGACACCTTTACCCTGGCTGCTACCGACTCTATTTTCCACCCTGGAACAGGCAAGGATATCATGACTTTTATCCACCTGGACAAGGGCAAGGAGTACGTCGATCACCACGTAAGTTCCCCAGACTCCATCGCGACTTCATGTCACTAATGATTTTTTTCCCCAATAGAACTTCTTCCTCGCCTCGGGGGAAAACACCGAGCCCGAAGTGCACCACGCCAGCTTCGAAGTTGACGATGTGGACAGTGAGCTCAAGGGCCACAACTACCTTAAGAAGAATGGCTGGGACCTGGTTTTGGGTGTAGGAAGGCATCTGTTGGGCAGCCAGCTGTTTGACTACTGGTTTGATCCCGATTCCTTCGTTGTGGAGCACTACGCAGATGGAGACATGGTCAACTGCGACAACCCACCACAGCGTGTGCCCGGCGGCCCCGAGGCCATTTCAATTTGGTCACCAAACATCCCGCTTGGTTTCATGACTCGACGAAAGGAGGACATGCAGACGCCTGCTTTTGCAGGTGGCCCTCCCGGAGGCCCAGGAGGTCCCCCAGGAGGCCCTGGTCCTGAGGTCGCAGCTTAGTAGTGCATGATTCGCACTCGGTAATCGGCCCCCAGATCTGTTATTAGTCCTATAGTATCTAAATTGTTGTAAACTATATTCACGCTTCTATATCATCTTTCAAATGCCTTTTGTGACGGCGGTTATGATTAAAATATCTCCAACACACTACTAGATATCCATTTTGATTTATTCAAGATTATCAATAACATGCGTAACATAACATTAATTTACCACCCACAAAAGTTCGTCACATTATCATCACCGTCAACCTATTGATACCATTGACTCAATAATATATATGACCGTCGTCCATAAGCCCTGATACACTATAACAAACTCAAGTAGGAAAAAGTCTTTCGCCTCAATCCAGCCACTCAGTAGCATACCTCTCGAACCAGTCGATATGACATTTCCAGTGTCGTTAACTCCAATCCCACTATCTATTTCCATTGCCCCCTCTTGATTTTAGATCTTATCGAACAGGGCCTTTGCGGGTCCCTGGTCCACTACCCCGGCCCAAGTTGAACCAACGATATCTTAAAGCCAAGAAGAACTAACCACTACCCCATGCAGCACCACATTCACATGATAACGAGAAACTCAGCACGGCGTTGAGACCGGATTATTGGTATGAATTCTATTTGATTTAAACTCATAATAGTTCATTCCAAGATCTTGGCTCTGTCATCTAGGCTGTTTCGCTCACATTCAGGCTATTTTCACATGTCGCGGACTCGGACCCCGTTATCCAGTACCACCATTACGGAGTGTGTGGCCGATGAGCGACGAATCGTGTCAGGTTTTGCTTTAAAAGCTTTTGCTGACGGAAGTAATTCCTGAAGTAAAAAGAACCAATTCTATACTCTGATAGCTTGAAAAGTCTCTGCCTTACGCAAATTCCCCCCCCCCAACTCCACCCGTCAAAATGAAGCTGCCCTGCATCACGCTTGAAGAGCACATCTTCACCCCATATATGTGGGAGAACCTTGACAATACGATGAGAGTGGGCATGCTGGCCCGGGACCCCACTGTCCACAAACGACTTCTGGAAGTTGGGGACGGTCGCATCTCCAACATGGACGCAAACTCAATCCAGACGCAGGTGCTGTCCCACATTCCGCGCCACGCAGACCCAGCAGATGTCAAGAGGGTCAATGATGAGATGCACGAAATCAAAAAGCAGAACCCGGGAAGATACCAGTGCTTTACATTCTTGTCTCTTAATGACCCGGTCAGCGCAGCTGCAGAGCTCGAGCGCGCCGTGAAAGAGTACGGCTTCGTTGGAGCCCTGTTCCCCAACGTCCTGGACGATGGGACCTTCTATGACACGCCGCGGTTCTATCCGCTTTTCGAAAAGGCGCAGGAGCTGGACGTCCCGCTCTACTTCCATCCTATTTTCCCCTCACCCGACCAGGCCAAGAGCCTCTTTGAGGGCCCATATTGCAGGGACATTGCCATTGAGATTGGTTCGTGGTGCTACGGCTGGCACGCCACGGTCGGCATCCACGTCCTGCGGCTCTTTGCCGCCGGCATTTTTGACAAGTTCCCCAAACTCAAAATCATCATCGGCCACATGGGCGAGACGCTGCCGTTTATGCTGGACCGCATTCTCATTCGCACAGAGAAGTGGCCCGCCCAAGAGGATCGCCAGCGTGGATTGCGCCAGGTGTGGGATGAGAACATCTGGATCACCACGAGCGGAATGTTTACTCTCGGGCCCATGTCCTGTCTGCTCCGGACTACCAAGATTGATCGTATTCTCTACAGCGTCGACTACCCGCTTGAGACGAACGAGGAGGGTGTGAAGTTTATGGAAGAACTTGCGCGCAGCGGACTGGTTACCGAGGAACAATTTCACAAGATTGCCTATGGAAATGCAAAGGCCTTGTTGCGTATTTAGTCTAAGTTAGAGGTGGGTGCACAGGTGGGAAAGCGAAGCTGGATTGACGGTGCCAAGGAGTGGCCATTGGGCAGTTGGGAAAGACTATCTAGTAGTGGACGGACTATCCAACAACTTTCAATACACACAAAGCCTTGCGCATAGTTATGATTAATTTTATGCACGGCCCATTCCGCTGGTGAAATATTATCCCGCTTGATGGTTTTGAAATTAACCAACCTCAATTGGATCTCGCGTATCAGGTGGGGGCTAGAAATAAATAAATGTGCCATAGCGGCGTTGATGCCTTGCTGCGGCAAATAATTTAACAGATCGACACTCTTCAATCCCTCTTCATGCTGATTATGCCGTTCCATGTGAACTTTATTCATCGTGTAAGAGTTGGGTCCTGATGGATCAAATGGATAGATGTCGTAGTCTTTCTTCAAAGTGGTGGCGTGCCTAAAAAGGCCTCGGACTAAATGTCCGTGAGATCTGGGTATCCACCTCAACGGAAAAGGGAGGCAGGCTCCGACGCATATTGCCAGGGACCGGGGTGTTATCGGCAGCAAAGGGATAAAGCCGTCCCTCCTAGCCTGTCAATGTGAGTCAGAATAAAATGGCCATCTCGGAACGGCTGATAGGGAGCTGGGCCGGCTGCAGCTGGATGGGTATCTTGATCAAGGCCCCTCAGCCTCAGCAAGGATGACGATGATGATGACGATCCAAGCCACACCGCATTGGACAATTGCTCACCCTGGCTCAATTGGAGATAAGCTGGCCCTTGCACAGCCTGTTCGGGGGCCTCGCAAGGCCCGACTTAACTTATCTAGCGAGTAATTAGTGTACCCCGCAGACGGCTTGGCCGCGTTCAACTACTACTTGTCCGTCCCACGACCCCCGCAATTTCGTCTTGTAACAACCGACAATTGCGCACTGGAGAGAGAGCAGACGAAACTTCTTCTGCCAAGCCCACATGATGCCTCCCCAAGTCCTGCGTGCGGTGTGTAATCATTTGCTCATGACAAATCCTGAACGGTACATGCTAACATGACTCACAGTGCGATTGGTGCCATTCCAAGAAGGTGCTGCAGAGTCGAACCTTTCTTTCACATGATTGCCAACTAACACATCCTCAAGATCAAATGCGACCGCAAAGATCCATGCGGTCCTTGCCGCGATAACTCTGTCACATGCACGCGGAACAGACCTAGATATCCGCGTCAATCAGCCGCTTCCTTGTCCAAGTATGCCTCTGGTAGCATTCACCTCTCGGTAGTAGGCCTGCTGACGATATGAATGAGTAGCGATGACCGCTTCGATGTCTTGGTTCAAAGACTGGCCTTGCTGGAAGACGCTATTCGATCCAAGGGCCCTTCAAGCAATGTCCAAGAATCAGCATCAAGTAAAGATGCTTCGCCCAGCCAGATGGCTATGGCCAGTACGCAAGGAAGCGGTCAAGCTAGAGAAGCAGACTCCCTCTCTCGTACCTCGGGCCGCCTCGAGGAGAGAAGCCCTGTATTTCAGAAAACACCCCCAAACCCCCCGTCACAGACATCCATGATGCGAGACTCTCCAGCTAGCGAATCTTGTCAATCTTCACACAACCCCGTGCTGAAGCAGGCGGAGCATTATTTCAAGGCTGAGTTGGGGACACCAGAACTGAATATTGATCAGGAGCGACAACATCTGTTCCATTCCGGGCTGGCCCTGGCGCAGCAGATAGATATGTATGAGGAGGCTGGCGACATGTACGGACTCGATCCCGTTGATCCCGTCAACTTTTATTCGGACTCCATGTACCCCTCACTAGAATTTCTCTATGTGACCTTAAACGGTAATCCCATATTTCTCCTCTTTTACTAACAGCGTGTCGCCTAATTCCGTTGTAGGCCTTGGATCGGATAGCTGCCTCACACGGTATTATCTGCAAATCAGCTGCTATCTGTCACGGTCCACCCTTGAACAGATGGGGGTTGCACTTGTTGAGAATACGGTTCATGGCCAGCGTCGACTGGAGTACATCGTGTGCGTCAACTTTTGGATCCATCTTGTTCTGACATCACTCGAGTCCGGACACCCCACAACCGTCATGGCGCAGCACATGGGAGGCACCAGAGACAGATATGCAGAGAATGCCAAGTGTGCACTGAAGAGAATGAGTATTATGACGCCACCAGCCATCAGCACTCTTCAGGCATTGCTTTCTGGGGTGAGTGGTCCACTGCCTTGATTAAGGGAACTTCGCTGACTCGCCTGCCTTCTACAAACAGGTCATGCTATACCTCCACATTGGAGATTTCGGTAGTTGCTGGGTATTGAATGCGGCAGCTTGTAGATCATATGTGGCTCTGTCAGACCTCATGGGCGCCAAGGGAAACACGACAGCGGATCAGACAGAACTTCGCAACAGCGTGTTTCACTGTTACGTATTTGACAGGAGCTTCTCGGCCAACATGAACCGACCGTGCAGCCTGCCGGAAATGCCCCTCGCCGAATTAGTACCAACCAACGACCATGATATGGGCTACGGCATCCATATGACGCTGGCCGAGATTGGAAAGAGCCTGGACGTCCTGCTGAAAGAGCGAAAAAACCAGAGCGAGGGCGCAGATGCGACAGACAGGGTAAAGCGCCTTCAAGTGGCCCTCGAAGACATGAAATCTGTCGAGGGAAGACTTGAGCTTGTTCGTGCACCCCAAGGCTTTGGCCGTTCCCCCCACTTGGTTGTGTGTGCTAACTTCACAAAGGTAAATCTCTCTCCACCTGATCAATACGACAACTTTTTAAGAGGGGACTGGATGTCTATGGAATTTACTTATTTTTCTACAAGGGCCGCCTTACTCGGCCTCATTCTCTCCACCAGCTTCGACAATGAGACATATCAGGCTCGACTGCAGTGTTCTCGCCGGGCCCTCAAAGCCTTGAAGTCCATGCAGGACAATGCCTGGGCGCACTGCACGCGGTCCATGGCCTTTGCAGGGTCACTAACATGGTGAATAATTGAGCCACTCGGCATGATGGGGCGAAATCTCTTACTAACGAGGGCTCCACTAGGACCATCCTAATTTTCCCGTTCTTGGCATTTTTTGTCGTCTTCACCAATGTCGTCATCACCGCCGACCTCAGCGATCTGCGCCTTCTCAAGGAGGTGGCGGATGGCTTCACCGTTGTTTCTGCCGACTCGCCTACGATTTCCCGAATCGAAGACTTTTGCAAGAAGCTGGTCAAGCTATGCTTTGACACCATCACCAAATCCAAGCAAACCGCAAGCTCGACGACGCCTCCGCTTCTCATGGCACAGAGCGGAGCCATGAATGGGCACGGTCAGGGGACGGAAAAAATGCTGCAAGGCGGCTCCGTCGAGGTGCAAGGACCATCGACCCTCATCATAGATCAAGCCACAACCCTGTCGCCAACCATGATGACAACGCCACCAACAGCAGTGGGAGTGGACCCGGGAAGTGACAAGGTCATGGTTGACATCGAGAAGATGTTTACAGATGAGGCTGAGTGGTTCAGGTTGGACGGGTACGAGCAGCAGGTGTGGCAATTCCTCGAATCCAAAATTGATGGGTTTGGCGGTGTAATATGAGGTGGATACGGGACATGTTGGCAATGAAGAATGGATTATTAGGGTATCATGACGTCACGGCAAGGGATTCGGAACAAGGAGGGAACACTCATCATTTTGTGACATAGCGAGTTGTTGCGGGAACATTTACTTTCCTAGCGCTGGGCTGAATTACTTCAAGGACATGATTTTGGCAAGTGCAACATTCCACTGTGTCATACCTCGATATAACATCGCATCCCTGTGCCACTGACACGTAAGTCAAAGTCAAGCGGCCCGTCGGTTGATCTACCAGCCACCCATCCCCGACGTTTCATCTCGTATTCCATGAAAGACCAAAAAAAGGTGCCGAGGCCTGCAACTACCCCTGAAAAAGAAGTAAAAAGAAAATGCGGAGAGGAAGTTTAGCACTGGTCTGTGCGTTATTGGCGGAGCTTTGATAAACCTCCGAAAGTCCGGGGCCTTGTGTCTCCCGGGCGACGCGGAGTACGTGCTCCGTCACTCTGCAGCGCCAGGTTCAATCGTACTTTGTTGATGGGAATGGAAATCCGGAGCGTAACATCCCTATTACTTCTGAAACAGGGGACGGGAACATTCTTTTTTTTTTTTTTTTTTTTTTTGTA